>JARYHS010011408.1:4101708-4385054 GCA_031002005.1 Vandiemenella viatica | reverse complement strand
ACGATATTTAACTCCTTCTGAATGCAAAAGATGTTGCCAGCCCAACCTGAACCTTTACAGCCGGGGTGGACCGGCAACTAACAATTTCGCGGACTTTATTTGCCAAAAGATCAACATGCATCAATGAAGTTAATTGGTCCAATAAAATTTTCAGAATTTTGAATGGTTCCGGTATAGATTCTATTTTTAAAAGCACTCTGCCTATCTTCAAGGATTAAGCGCGATGCGTCTGGACACTCACCCCTCGTTGCTGCACATGATATATTTGGCTGCTGCTGCCTGCTAGGACCTGCCACTCCTGAGCCCCGGCTGCTAGGGCCTGCCACTCCTGCGGCCTGCCTGCTAGGGCCTGCCACTCCTGAGCCCCGGCTGCTAGGGCCTGCCACTCCTGCGGCCTGCCTGCTAGGACCTGCCACTCCTGAGCGGCCTGCCTGCTAGGGCCTGCCACTCCTGGAGCCCCGGCTGCTAGGGCCTGCCACTCCTGCGGCCTGCCTGCTAGGTCCGGGTGTTGGGTTTCGCCTATCGGCTGAGTCCTGCATTTCCCAAGGTCTCCACATAGGCGGAGCAGGTCCGGACTCGACGGCGGCATTCATGTCTGCGGGCGGCTCTGCAACGATAGAAACCAATGAGAATAAAGGCCGACATCTAATTACATGGAATGTATGAATAAATAATGAAGTGAAACGTACCATTCGGTTGTATGGAATGAGTCCTCCTAGGTTTCCTCATACCATGGAAAATCTATAAAAAGAAAGATAATTTAGGTCAAAACATTAAACACATTTTTGTTAAATTAATTTTTATGTGTATTGTACTCACTATTAATTAAGTCTTGTTCCCAGTCATAAACATTTGTGGTAGGTAAACCATCATACTGTGCCATATCTATAAAAAAAATAAGCATTGGTTAAAAAACATGACATAAAAAAGGTAATTACAAAAATATAAAGTATAATGTACTCACAATCAGCTAATTCCTGTTCCAAGCCTGCACCAGATAAAGTCTCATGACTCGCTGGCTCTGCAAATTGCAAAACCCTGGGTGGATCAGAAGGACCTGAAACCGATGAGAATTAAGCTGGCATCCTAGCTACATGGAATGTAATAAAAAAAAAATAAAATGCAAAGTGAGACTTACCATTTGGTTGCATGGAATGAATCCTCCTCCGTTTACTGGGCACGTTAATTTCATCACACTCCAGTAAATCTATGAAAAAAAGACATTTGATTAAATGAAATTTTTTTATAAGCATACTGTATTCAATATTAAGTTAAAACAGTACATGGATTTTTGTTAAATGAAAAATTATACTCATGAAACGATAGAAAGCTATCAGAATAAAGCTGACATCTAATTACAAGGAATATATGAAATAAATAACTTACCATTCATTTGCATGGGTACATCGTAAGTAGGGATACCCTCGAACTCTAGTTCTTCAGATGGCATATCTGTAAAAAAAAAAAATAGTTAGGATAAAACGCAATGTTAATTAAATGAAATTTTTATCAACAATATCAAATATTTAACAGTACATGGAATTATGTTAACTAATTACAAGTAATAAATAACAAAGTGGGACTTACCATTCATTTGTATGGGTACATCGTAAGTACTAGTGGTAGGTATACCCTCAAACTCTAGTCCGTCAGATGGCGTATCTGTAAAAACAAAAAGTTTAAATGGTAACATAGGATAAAACGCTATGTTAACTAAATGAAATAAAAAAAAAAACTTACTGAGATATTTATCAAATAATTCCCAATTCCATTCGTTGGAACCGAAAACCAACAGACTTCCATCACTAGTGGCTCCTTCAGACAGTAAATCTAAAAAAGATAGCATAGTTTAAAAGACTACATAAATTTTGTTAAATAAATAATTAAAACTGGCAATGTATGAAAAAATAATTACCTTGCAGATTCACGTCATCGAGAGAAGGCAAATCTTCAATGCTTTGCGAAGACATTGTCTCTGTGTAAGTTCAGATACAACTGGCTTAGTTCCTGTTACGACGCTTCTTTTATACTGATGCACGCCAAGATAATGACAGGCCGGTGGCGCCAGCGTGGCTGCAGGGGCGGGGCGCGTGACCTACAAAGATAATGACGGCGAGAGCGGCGCCGGCGTGGCGCGTGACCTACAAAGAGCCAGGTAGATAATTATAGGCCAGAGGCCGCACAGTCGGCCGGTGCCTAATTATAGGGGAAGCGGCCTGCACACCTGCAGGGGGCGGGGCGGGTGACCTTGACGGTAAGCGGCGCCGGCAGCCAGGTAGATAATTACAGGCCGCACAGTCGGCCAGGTGCCTAATTATAGGGGGAGCGGCCGCAGGGGGGGCGGGGCGCGTGACCTATTTAATACCAAACACCCATTCCCTTACTACTAACTGCAATTTTCTATATGTTCCTTACTGTATCAGAGTGTTTTTGTTGAATTGTAAAGAGCGTAGATTCGAAGAAGATGCTAGAAATATTTTACTTCTACGCTTACATACCGCGTTCAGACCACGACTGTTAAATTAGAGATATTCGAACTTATACATAGAGTTAAAGGCATCCGATTTTTCCTCGTGCTATTCACGAATATAAAAAGACACCTGAAAATGATAATTGCACAAGCATCCTCCCCCACACACCGAAATTTGGCTTGCGGAATATCTTTGTAGATGTAGATTCCCAATATATTTCGATGTTGACTGAGTGTTTGCTGCACTTTGTAACTACCCGATTATACATAATTTTGTTTCTTTGATGAAATTTGTTCCACATAACTACTCAACAGATTTTTCAACATTTCCCGAGCTGTGAAGTGTCTGTCCATTATTATAGGAGTTGAAATAGGGCAGGGGGGGGGGGTGTTCAGAGAAATCTCGCGAAACCTCCCTAGAGTAACAATAAGTACAACAAGAATTGCGGTATTTAGAAGAACATCTCTGGTCCAATATTTTCAATTTTTTTTCACGCGATGCATCAGAAGACAAATAGCTATGAAACAAAAAATTTCATCATATTCAGTATCTTTCCACTTGATATTCAAGAATGCACTAACTCTGGAATATTCTCCATAGTGGATATATAAAACTGATTCTTTTCATCAGCTATATATTTCATCAGTTCTTCTGTAAAAAAAATAACATGAAAACTGACAGAATATTTGGCACATTCCCTATTTGACACACATGTCCCAACAGCGTATCATCAAATGCGTGACTAACTGGACGAAAATCGTTTTCTTTCCAGTCAGATTTATTACTAAGACGTAATTTCTTCGTAAGCGTTTCCCTATCACTTTCTGATTCTTCATATTCAGAACAACTAACATCTCTCGTTGAAACACGAGACTGCATTGTCACCCCTGCTGACGAGTATGGTTTATGACTACAGCCTTCCAATTCTGTGGAAAAAGCTATCACTTCCATCAAAATCAAGTAGTTCATCCTCGGTGTCACTCCTCGTAAGAATCTCCACGATTTCTTCCTCAATGCATGCATGACGTCTTGCCACTTTCTTCATAAAATACAGGACACAAAGAAGACTGATGTAATTTCTGTTGAGTAGTGAACTGTAGAGCAACGCCTAGGCTCGCTAAAGACAAACATTTGGACGATAAGCTAGCGACCAGAACTGTGAAAGGCTATTGAGAAATGGGTCGTGAAGTCCGCTGTACGACTCAGGTAGTGGCGCATCTATATTCGTCATCAGCACACAGGTAGCGGCAGGCGGGTGCGGCTTATCTCGTCATCAGCACTCAGGGGGAAACCGGCGGCTGCGGCTAAACTCGTCATTAGCACTCGGGGGCCCGCAGGCAGCATGACGTGTATACACGTCAACAGCAGTCAAAGGGTTAAGATCAGTGGAAGGAGCTGCAGTCAGTTTTCTATCCACAGGTAAAGGTTAACGCGGAATGCGAAAACGGAGCGATGAATGCGTATTTCACAAACGGAGGTTTTTAAGGGCCTGTAAAATTTCCCATCCAGGAACCTTTAATTCTAAAGCAGCCACGCCTCTAAATTAAAGGTTAACCTCGGGAATTACTTTTAATTTACGAAACCAGTACTCAAGTAAAGCGGTATGTGTTAGAACAGCAGACAGAGCAAGGACATACCACTCACTGCGAAAGACGTCATACAGTCGGCGACCTTGAACTCAGCTCCTCAAGGTCACCACCTGTTCTATATCCACTGGCCTCGTACTTAGTTTCGCAACCACTAGCAGATCTTATAATCCGCTTCCTCCTAGGGGCACTCCACAGACCTAGTTGGGGAATGTGACACCGTGGCACAGCTCCCATCATGACTTACACATGGCGAGTCCAAAGAGATCAAGGCACGCGACTGGGAACAACGGTTCGAATCCCCGTCTCGGCTGTAATTTCTACGGGTCTGACTTCACCTCTAGCAAAGCTTAGCTCTGCTAGAGGTGAAGTAGTGCAGGACACTCCGTAGTTCGAATTCGACGTAAAACTTAAGGTCCACCTATACCCGGCAGGATTACTGGCAGCCGAACTACACCTGGCCAACAGTGTCATAGGGCGCTATATGACGCGTCCTGGGCCTCAAAACTTTCACACACTAACTTCTGACGCTGAGAACGAAAAAATTGTGACGAAAGTTGACATTTGTTATTTATATCCACCGAATCTCCTCATTAAACGTGGCTATTGAAGATTTATGATGCAGTTTTTATGCGGTGGAAGTTGAGAATAAAATAAAGTCAACACAAAACCGGCCTGTATTGTGTTAATTATTATTATTATTATTTTATGCAAGTAGACCTATAAAGACCACGCTAAACTTACTCATTTCCTGTTTATTATTGTTATTTTGGGCTTTATGCTTCGCCGAGAGAAGACTGGTGGCTGGGAACGGAAATAAGTTAGGCCATGTTCTTGTGAAGGAACCATCCAGGCATTCGCATACCTCGCAAAATCCAGATCACTATGGCTGAAACGGGTAAGCGGTGACGCTCGGGCCTCGCATTCGGAAGGACGCGGGTTCGAATCCCCGTCCGGGCATCCAGATTTAGGTTTTCTGTGGTTTCCGGAAATCACCCGAGGCGAATGGGGCAATGGTTCCTTCAAACGATCAGGGACGAATTCCTTCCCGTTCGTAGCCCCCAGTCTTTCGACGTCTCTAATGACATCGACGTTGACGAGGCGTAAAGTGACGTCACATGGGCTGTTAACTTGGTTAGGGTTTGTGTGCGTATATTTGGGAGATCTACGCCGTAAAGTCCTTTTCTGTGGTTGGACTTTGTCCACTCCACAGCGAATCGCAGACATTTTGACAGTGATTATTGGTTCGAGACACTTCGCGCTGTTTCACCCGTCGGTTGGGGACGTTAAAACTGGCGGCGTTGTCTGCAACTTTGAGTAACGGAAGGATTTAAATGTACGCCGGCACCTCGGCCCCTGTACTCCCCTCCCCCAGGTATGATTTTTTGAAGTTTGTCATTTGAGCAAAATAATAATTATTATTATTTTTTTTTTTGTAGCGAAAGACATTTGATCGTTTAGCCATACAGCAAGCTGCATTTTTTTATTCTTGTAGTCTCTAATTTAGACGAAGGAAAATACAACGCAATCAAAACCACTGATGCCCAAGTGCAGACTCGGATCTGGGACACAGCAGGTTGAGGTGAGCGCGGTAGCCCCTACGGTTCCGGGGCCGGCGATAAGAACCGTCTGACAGTAATTACACTGTATTTGACTGGCAGATATTTATGGCGTCAAGAGCTGAGTAGAGTTTGTTTGTGCTAACATCCGGGTTGAGGTGTTTGTTGAGCGGACAGCGGAGAGGAATCTGATCCTGTAAAGCGTTGCGCGACCTGGCAGTACGCCATACCGCGGCGTAACTACAAAGTGCGTTAGCCGCATCCGCCACGGGGAGCGGCGAAACGCGTGAAGCACAGGCGACCGCCCACACGGGCCAAAGGACGCCGCCACAGTCTACGTCGCAGGTTCCCAAACTTTCCTCGCATAGCTGCCCCTTAAAAAAAAAACAGCGAGCCCCCTTCTTGTAATAAATAATGTAGTCGATGGTGATGGCTCGTAACGCAGTAGTATTTGAAACACTCTCTGAATGGCGCCATTATTAGGATATGTGTACAATATTATTTATAGGCAAACGAGGACAAATGAATAAAATTACTAAAAGATATAAATAATATTGGTGTACTGTTCGCATTTTGTTCATCAAGTACATATTATTATTAAAAGAAACAATATTATTTTCTGAGGGCCGCGCTGGCTGTAATGACACTAACTTTTCCATACTTACTGCGTTATTTGTCGTCTGCAATCTTAAATCGCAGCGTTCCACTATTGACAACCTATTTCTTTTCTTAGCTAATAAATTGCTGACTTCGCTGAATCCTCTTTTGGTTTCTTATGATGATGGGAATGTAATTAAAGACTTCCTCGATACAGTCCTTAGAGTCGGGTGTAATACTGGTTATCATGGGGATGGGGGGGGGGGGGGGGGGGGAGGGGAGCTTGTCCTCAACGCCCCTAGATTTGCCTCGGACCAGAAACTACCCCTACGATCGCTCCAACCGCCCCTGCCCACTGCTGTATGTCCTGGATGAGGGTAGCCATCGCTGCCACACTCTGACCCTCGCTATAGGAGATGTAATGTCGAGAAAAGTTGTGTAGAGAAATAGAGTTCCTAAAAAATTGCTGTAGTTCGAAAAGAAGAGCCTATGGTACTACAGAAGACAGTAAAAATCACCATCAAACCAACACTCCCCCTCCCCTCTCACACTTCCAGTGACGTCACTAGAACTCTGACGTCAGCTATTCAGAGCGCCTGGTAACTCGTGGGTGTGAAGCGCCGTGAATTAGACTGCTAGCTTGACGTGTGGAGTCAGCGTGCTGATGGAGCGCTGGAACAGGTCCCATGTGCTCGCCACGGCAGTGTTAACGAGGCGCTGATTGGCAGCCGAGACTAGGATCGGCCCTCGTCTGATTGGCGGCACTGTACTCGATACATCATACTCCTCACCTGCACGCATTCTTCACACACTTCGCATTACCTGCGAATCTCGAGAAATTCAACACTTCATCAAAACCACCCACGACTGAAACTTTACCAGCCTTCTAGTCACTACCAGCGTCCCACCCCGTACACAAAGTATATAGAACATTAAAGTAAAGCATTGTGGCGGATGTATAGTTTGATTGATTGTGCAATTATTAACCCCTAAACAACAAACAAGAAAAGTCACGGCTTATAAAAGTTACCTGAGTTTTGCATGTGTATTGTGTGTTCCAGGGTTGGTAGGCGTGCAGTAGGATAAATTCTTGTAAGTAATCTTTGTGTTGTTGACGTGTACCAGGAACAGCAAGCAGTAGCCGTCAAGCGTGGCCCCTTTCTCTCTTATTGCTGAACCGCCAGACAGAAACAGGAATATATTATCTGTAGTTTGTTTTCAAGGAATTTGAGAGCAAGCGAACTCGTAAGCCTTATGAGAGTACATTGAACTAAGAGACGATTACAGTTAGAAAGAGGCAGGAGGGCAGCCAACGCAGTGAAACAGTACTCTTGAAGGGACTATATTTCACAGAGGTGATCTGCAATATTTATTTCGTTAATTACTTTTCTTAGAGGGAGTAATTGAAAGGAGAATGAAGAAGTATATTTTTTACTGTCGTCCACGCGTGAAGTTCCCGTCCATTTTATGTGTCGAGTTTTATTTTATATTTTTATTACATTTGCAGCATTATCAGAGGATAGTTTTATCTATTGTTTGCTGCCAGCTGAATTTAGAGTGCCTAACCAACGAACTAATGGAACATTAAAAGCTCGCATTTGGCGATCGTTAACAGGACAGCAGGGTTGCGCAGACTTCCGCTGTATTTGTCAACTTCATCTTGGTAGTCCGGGTGGAATCGCATCCATTTTTTGAAACCTATCATTGCAGCCATCATTCTATGGCTTTCCTGAGAACCGGAAAATCAAAATGATGAGGATGGTTTGATATTAGTAATTAATCACTTCGCATTGTCCACTAGGAATTCCCAGTTGCTCGTATCCGTAGCATTGCAACTAGCAAACTATATTTGTGAAATTAGTTCTAAAGTTAATATGAAAAGCAGCTAATAGACAGTTCGCTACGCAGTCTACCAACAACGAGTGTAACTGAAACCACAAATGGAGTAAAAGTGATAGGAGAGAGTTTTTTTGCTGCGTGAGGTTTTAGCGGTCGTTGACAGTCGGATAGTTAGAGTCGGGAGAGTATTTTGAAGACCAGTAGTCTCAATGCTGTGAGTCCTAAGCAGGTTCAAATCTCATCAGCTGCACCACAGTTTGGCGTATCGTCTCTGTCAGGATATGTGAAACGTAATGAGACTTGGCACTGTGGTGTCACGTATTGGTTGAAACCGGCTAAATCAACCTTACAACTTTCTTTCGTGCACATACTGATTGTTATAGGGGTAAAGTTTGTCTCCGTATTTACAAGTCAATAGTGAGGACTGTTGTCCCAAACTTTAATGAAAACCTAAGCTACAATTCTGATATGTTTGATCATTAGATCATAATGACTCTTAAGAAATGTTGTGAGAAGTGAAAATCATATTCGCTTTTCGAATTTAAGAATAATAGTCATATAGATAGAATAGCCGCGTACAAGCAGGCGGAGATGAAATTCCTAGTATCTGTAAAAGCTAGAACTAATCACAAACGAAACAAGAAAAGAGGAGGTGAAAGAATCTACACTAATATTATAAATACGAAGATGACTCTGTCCCTGTTACGTGTTCACGACTAAGCTACTATACCGATCGATCTCGATGAAATTTGAAAAGGAAATACTGTGTAAAAAAAAAAAACTAACGGTGGCAGACCGACAACTATAATCTGTCTCTGTAATGTTATATCGGCCACTCAGGCTTTGCTTCCCTCGCAGTCTGTTTGTGGAACAGGTTTTACATAACTTACAGCTTTCTATATCCATTTATAACAATAAAATTCTAAGTCCATACATATACAGTCGCTGGCAACAACTAGAAAGTACTGAAGAGCCGGTCTGTACATAATAGGTGATGAACTTGTACCGAAAACAGAAATGCAATATAGACCGAAACGAGAAGTACAGGTACACGGAATAAGAGATGCGAATAATCCCTTTACACTCAACTGGTCTACAGCCCCAGTTTTTGCATGGGAAGAACAAGAAGAAATTCTCCTAAATTCTGTTTTGTTACAATATTACCAAGTGAGACGGTACTTCAACAGAGAGAACACACCACCGGAAGTGAGAGAGCGGTCTGTCAACGTCCGGCCCTGTGTTTACTGATTACTGAGTGTTCTGTGCCGCTAGTAATGAATGGGAATTCCCTTGCGGACGGTTCTGTTATCGCTCTTAAGATAACGCAGTCCGCTATACTAACAGTGTCCTCACAGCAACCCGTGGAGTCGGCGCACAAATCCATTGTTACCAAATCCTCGAGCAACTATCACAATAGTTTGCTGGCTTTTCACTGAATACTCACTGTACGATTTTCTTTATTTAAAAAAAAAAAAATAATTCATTTCGTATGTAATTTCCCCCTCTTCCCCCTCCACATTCGCTCTTTACTAAATTTAATTTTAAATTCTTTCATCTTGTTGGACAAATCATTTTTTCACTTCCTCAGTAATTTACTATAATCCGTTACTCATGGCTGCCTAAGCTTGTGGAAAATTGTCATTATTTCCCTTTCGTTCACCAGTCTTAGTTCTTCTATCACTGTCTTTGCAGGTCTCACAGCTAGTATACGCATTGTGCGCTCCCCGCACTCTCTTCACCCTACTCCTGTCTTACAGTGACTGCCACTCCAGCTTCTTTTCTCGTATCACTTACTGACGGGTCCTGCGGTAATTTCCACAAACAAGTCTATCTGCTCTTCTTTGCACACCCTCCAACTCCTGTATTTGATGCCGAAAATGTTGGGCCCATGCTACACCGCCATATTCAAGAAATGACCTGAACCGATTTGCATCATTTCTCTGGCACATCCACTTTCTCCAGTACACGAAGGAACGAAGGATTTGACTACCTTTTCCTTTTTTTTACTTATGGCTTCACGCCTCGTCGACTTCGAAGACATTAGAGGCGGAATGGTACTGGAGTCAAGGAACGGGAAGGAATTCGGCCATGGCATTTTGAAGGAAGCATGCCGAAATTCGCCTGGAGTGATTTGGGTAAACCACGGAAAACCCAAATCTGGATGCCCGGACGGGGTTTTTGAACCGGCGTCCTCCCGAAAGCGAGGACAGAGCTAACCTTTTCCCTACAGCTGCTCTGAGTTTCCTGCCAAATTGAGTTCATTATTAAATGGCAAGGCATTCATGTTTCAAGTCATCAGGAAAGCAATTCCTTTCCCAGTCTATAGTCGTAAACAACACACACATATGTATAACTAATGAAGTGACTGTTCTTGGAATTTAGCCGCCTGACAGGTTTTCTGTCCATCTCACCCTGCAGATGTTTACAGAGCTCTCCTACCATTGTGTCATATGCAAAGAGCCTAACTTCTGACTGCAAAGCATCAACACAATCATTCAGTAGAATAATGAGTAGCAATGTCCCTGTGGCTCTCGCATTTAATGTCTAGGGTTCTGAGTTAAGTCACATTGTCGTACATAATACATCTAGTTCCACGTGGAGTCGTTTCTAAAATGTCGTGAGGAAATATCAAACCTGGTAACACTGGTGTCTGCCAGTGAGATGGACGTGGGTTTGATGCCAGACCGTACCATTTAATTTTCTGTTTTTGATGGCTTGCAAAATGTTTCCGGATGGTTGGTTCCTAAATCCGTGACCAAATTCCTTCGCATGAAGCCTCTGCAATGGCCGCGACAACAAACAATGTTAAAGCTCAAATATTTGGTGTAATAAGTCTGCAGCCCGAAGCAAGTCTGTTGATTTAATACAGGAATGAAAGGATAATGAAAGGATAATCCTGCAACCCCAGCTAGGTCACATCATGTCCTACTATGTGACAAAATTGTATTTCAGTATAAGTCTCACCATTTTCGAGAGATTGATTTTTTTTTTCCCGAAACATGTGACTTTGTTCAATATATCGTATGCCATTTCTATAAATTAAAACTTTTTGGAAACTGTTTTGTTTTTGTTTTTTTTTAAACTTTACTGATGGATGTTTGAGTCGTACAAAACAATGTTCTTGTTTTTTCTTAAAACGTTGAAAAAAACTTAAAAAAATCTTTTTTAAAATCGTTATCTTCATTTTTTACTACATGTTTAAAATGCTGAATTCGCTCTTTAGTAGATTAAACTATTAGTAGATTGAACTATCACAAAACAATCATTTTAAAACAAGAATGAAATAATTATACCATTTAAGATTTTTATAAGTTTTTTTAACGTTTTAAGAAGAAAAAAGAACTTTTTTTTAGATGACTCAAATATCTTTGAGTAAATTATAAAAAAAAAAACGGTTCAAAGAGTCGTAATTTGTAGAAATGGCATGGAATAAACTTAATATGTTTCGATTTTTTTTTAAGAAATCAATACCGTGATAATGGTGAGACTTTCACCAAAATAAAATTTTGTGATATAGTAGGACATGATGTGTCCTATCCGCGCTTGCAGGATTATCCTTTCATTCCTGGACACTGATATATATTTGAGTTTGGAGCAATATCAATGACCTACAGAAAAGCAATCAACTGTTTGTTTGGATGAACGGGATTGACACAACACTCCTGGTCGCATTGTGATGAGGATTCGAATAATGTCCCCGGTGTGAAGAAGGATATGTTTGATCTTGGTGTGAACTCTGTAAGCTGATAAAACTAAGATAAAGCTGTCCACAAACTAGTGTAGATTCTTTTGGTTGAACGCAAAAACTACTGTTTGTATTCACTTCCTTCTCGCAGTCGAAATGTTTATAGAGATTTCGGCACCGTGTTAGTCGGAGGAATCACATTACAGAGGTTTGTTTTCCTCGCTTGCGAGGTGACAGGCTTCAGGGACAGGGCCGTACATTGAGACCACGTGAAGGAATGCGTGCGTGTTCCTGCCGGCCTCTGGGTGTGATGGAGTGGTCGGTGAGCGGCGGACAGAGCATCTGGCGGTACAACACGGCGACAGCTGGCGAAACCAGAGCAGACCATTCCATTGCGAACACATCATGCTATGGTGATAACAATTATCTACTTCAGGGTTGAGGCTGCGTGGAGAAATTTAACTGCCGGCTTCCCCGGTTACGGAAATGTGTGTAGGTGCTCATTGTTTTGTATAAGTGACTGCGATGTATGTGCGTTCAGTGCAGTATAGTCAATGAATGAAAGATAATAATAATAATTCCGTGTGGTCGTAATGACCTGGTGACAGGTTACAAGAGCAGAACAATTTATCAAAAGCACCGAAAGAATTTGAAATTATTAATTTTTTTAACTGCTTAACGTTTCTTAACAGCGAGGTTTGTAGAGACGGGAAACGATGGGGGACAAGGAATGGGAAGGAATTCGGCCATGGCCTTTTGAAGGAAGCATCCCGGCATTTGCCTGGAGTGATTTGGGAAACCATGGAAAACCCAAATCTGAATGCCCGGACGGGGATTCGAACCGCCGTCCTCCCGAATGCGAGGCCAGAACGCTAACCGTTACACCACCACGCTCGGTAATTTGAAATTAAATTTTGTATATCCCGAAAGTGGGTGGGTTGGAAATTTGCACTTGAAGAATTTAAAATGAAAATTATTTAGACTATTGATAACAAATGTGTGAGTAGCAAGTTATAACCCTCATTACTTGCTTTTTTTCCTTTTTTTTCACCCATTTTGAATGATGATTTGATGAGGTCTGTTGGCGTCATCGGTACTGACCATCACTAACCTCTGAGGCTGCCTCAGGACGGGTTGGCGACCCCCCCGCTCAGTGTTGCCAACTGTCTGAGAAACTTCTAACCTGTGTCGTGTGTGATAGCGTATTTTTTGTTTGTGAATGTGTAGCTGGTGATGGCCCCCCGTGACCGTGGTGTAGGCGGAATCCAGGGACCGAGCGTGGTGGGTGTGCGGTTAGCGTTCCGGCCTCGCATTCGGGAGGACACGGGTTCGAATCCCCGTCCTGCTATCCAGATTTGGGTTTCCCGTGGTTTCCCCAAATCAGTCCAGGCGAAAGCCAGGATACTTACTTCAAAGGTCATGGGCGAATCTCTACCCGTTCCTTGTCCCTAGTTCTATCCCGCCTATAATTACCTGGACGTCGACGAGGCGTAAAGCCATAAGTAAAAAAAAAGGGATCGCGTGCTCGTTGGGCATCCCTCAACGCGCAGCCACTATGGACGGTCACCGGCACAACTCTCAGTCCCAGATGTGTGCAGTTATTCACGTCTATTTGCGAAACTTCTCCAAGGCCGTGAAAGAAAAGTACTGCAACAAGAGCCTCTGCAGTACTGACTTCAAAACTTACATTGAACAACCTAACATGTTTCATAGTAAGAGCGAGCATGATTACCAACACGAATACAAGTAAGAGCAGGTCGTTTGAATGGTACGACTGAGTTAACTTAAATGTCTGACAAACACAGAGGTATCACGTTGAAAATAAACGCCGAAAGTCTCGGAAATCCCAGAAGCAACTAGAGACGGAAAATCCCATCGACTTTTTGCTCGTGAGTGAAGGAAAACTGGTCCGGAGGAAAATCAGTTGGTAGAGAGAGAATAAGAGGCTGAGGAGTTGTCGCAGGTACTGGAGACACGTGACAGGACTGGACGGTGTCGATTGAACTGTAGTAAGCTGTCGAGTGAAGGGCAGTCGTGTCGGTGAAACTGAATTACACGCGACAGAGCGCGGTTTGTTTTTTGGACTGCTCTGGCAGGGCCGCCTGGCGTGACGGCAAGTCTCCTCTCGCCCAGCGATAAGTAACTCCAAGGACGACGCAACTGCTGGGGCCCCATGGGAGGGTCAGGTCAAACCACACAACAACTCCAACACAGTCTCATATACAACAACTACTACAAAATAAGTAATCCATCTGACATGACTTCTACAACAATCAGTGGTAAGCTTCAAAGAGCGTGGCGGGTGAGCGATTAACGCTCTGGCCTCGCATTCGGGAGGACGCCGGTTCGAATCCCCGTCCGGGCATCCAGATTTGGATTACCATGGTTTCCCCAAATCACTCCACGCAAATGTCGGGATAGTTCCTGCAAAATGCCACACCCGAATTCCTTCCCGTTCCTTGTCCCCAGTCCCATCCCTCCTCTAATGACCTCGACGTTAACAATGGGTAAAGCCATAAGTAAAAAAAACGGCTGTTGTAAACTTTGTTAATGTTTTGCACGTTTTTCACTATGATTATTATTCATCTTATTATGTATAAACTAGCTTCTGAGTGCGTCAAAAAAGCTGTTTCAAAACAGTGTACTGGCATGTAATTTCCTTAACTAACCAGAATTGTTAACGTTTATAATCTTCATTTTTCATGATGTAATTACATATTTCACCTCAACTTCATTCAATTGCACAATCCTGTTCATATTAACATGTACATTTAAACGAATTACATATTTTTCTTTACGGTTGGTTCACAATTTTAATTTAAACATAAAACATATTAACCCACTACACAGACGTAACTAGCTAACCATCCTCCTTACCTCGTGGTGATAGCAACGCCTATCGACAGAGAGTACAGCGAAAACAGCCGACGATGGTTGAGCAGGTAAATAGTTAACACTTAGATTTAAAAGATATACATAACCTGCTTTCCTGGGGACCTATAACAGCGATATCTGTGTACACAGAATATAGCGACAACATCTGAAGATGGCCGAGCATCTTAATAATTTACATACACGTACGTTGATACGAAATACAGAACCTCTCTTGTTGCCTTGCTGTGGACAGAGAACATAGCGAAAACTTCTCCGACTGTGATTGGCTGTAGCCTAACGCGCGACACACATCTTGACCAAAGTGGACTTTTATTGTTATTGATATTAACTATGACACGTGCCACATCCCATAGCTCCTTGTGCATCAGGCATAAATTCAACAACAATAATACATCATCGTCATCAGATGTTTCCGCCTCTGTGGGTCGTCCTCTTCCAAGTCTGGCGGTCGTTCCAAGATTTTTCCTCCAACACTTTTCTCCAAACGACTCCCTTATCCTCTGCGTGTTTCTTCACTTGGTCCATCCATCTTGCCCGAGGTCTTCCAACTGGTCTCCTTCCCTTCCCGCTGTTCCGCATCCTCTCCTCCTCCATCCTCATAACATGCCCCAGCCACTGCAGTTCTTTCTTTATTAGCATCTGTTCTAATGGTTCCACTTGTTGTCTCTCCCTGATGTTTTCATTTCTGATTTTATCTTTCCTCGAGACATTCTCTATTGCTCTCAGAAACCTTAACTTTGCTGCCTGAAATCTGCTAATATCTCTCTTTGTCCAATTCCAGGTTTCGGAGCCATAGGCCAGTATGGGCTGGTAAAATACTTTACAGAACAGAATTTTGGCTTTCTTCCCTATGTTCCACCCCTAGATTACATCCTTTATCTGATGATACAATTGTCCGCTCTTCCTTACTCTCTGGCCTATTTCTCCCTCCAACTTTCCATTAATAGTTACCTTGCTTCCCTGATACACAAACCATTCTACCCAGTGATCAGTATCCGACCCAGAAAACTTTAGGTCCTAACCATGGACCGGTTTTAAATGCCTTCTCATTTCTTTTTAGTGCACGGGTGTTTTTAAGTGAAGTGTTGGCCCTCTGTTGCTGCTGGTGGGAGGGTTATTTGTTAGTAGACACTTCTTTCGGCGATTCAACAGAATGCGGAGACGTTGCTTAGCAAGCCCACCTGTTGCAACCCGCCATAGAGACGGAGTGGGGCGGTTCAGGCGGTTTTCAACGTGTGCGGTGAATCGCCCTCGACCGCACACTGGCACTGAATGTCGTCTAATTAAATAACCCGTCGCAAGCAGACGCAGTTCAATACCTTCCAGACACGCTGCAACAGGTATTAATGATAAAGCAGATACTAACCCAAGTCGACATAATCTTCTTACCGAAAAACAGAAGGTAATGAATACTGACGTATACATACCTTATTGGATATAAAAGTACGAAACGCGTCCGCCGCAAGAAGTTTATCCAGTCGATAGATGGATACCGGGAGCTTCGTAGACGCGTCTATTAGTTTCTTATGCGTTTCTATTGGAGACTAAGAAAGTTTTTTTTTTTTTTTTAAATGGTTTTCGGCCTTCTCGACCAGACTGCCAAGTTCATTACATTTTATTTTTCAACAATTTATATTCCAGTTTTTCTTATATTCTATCCACATTAGTTTACATTCTTGGTCACATAATATAATACATCAACATGAAATCAGATACATTATCATATCTCTTATCTATACAGCACAGGGTTCATTACATAATTAGTAGGTATAATATTCGGACTTAGATGGCAGGGGAACAACTACAAAAGGTAAACAGGTCCAAGTACCTGGGGAGTGTATTAGAGGAATGTGGAGGAAATGATGGCGAGATAAGTGAAAGAGGAAGACAAGCAGAGGCATTTCTAAGGAGCATTAGAAGCCTGATATGGAATAAAGAGGTGCCACAGAGAAGCAAGAGAGTAATCTATCATACGTACTATGTGCCTATCCTGACTTATGCTGCTGAAACGTGAACAATGAAAAAGCGGGACATCAGCAGAGTACAAGCAAGCGAAATGAAGTTTTTAAGAGGTAGAATGGGAGTTACTAAAATGGACAGAATAAAGAATGAAGTGATTAGATGCACCATAAAAGAGGAACCCCTACAGGAAAGGGTAGAGAGGACCAGACTGAGATGGTATGGACATGTAAAGAGAATGCAGGCTCAGAGAATCCCAAGAAAAATCCACGAAATGAAGATGCATGGTAAACGACCCAGAGGAAGAGCAAGAGATGGATGGCTGAAAGGAGTGGAGGAGTGTGTACGGAAGAGAGGAGATGACTGGAACAAAGTGGTGACAGAGAGGTGGTGGGAAGAAAGAGGCAATAGAGAGGTTTGTGCAAGAAGCAGACCCGGCCAGAGGCGGGAAACTGTTGAGAATGATGATGATGATGAATATTCCAACTTAAATGTATTTTGCTCAATGTAGATCACTTGTACCCTAACCATTCACATTGGGCATTCATTCTAGTGCTATGTCTAGATGATGACAATTTGCGAGGATATTTCTGATCTGGTGGTATGCGGTAGTCAAGATATCAAATTTGTTCAAAAATTTTTGTATTGCGTTGCCTAGATTTATATTTGAATGTTTCAATCTTTGAAAAAGGACATTATGATCTTGTATATTTTGTGTTTGTTGGAAGAGAGCGAAATGGATAAATTGGTTGGAAGAGGAGTATTGTACTTTGCATGTTCTTCCAACAATTTATCCTGAGTATTGGTGTATTTCTTACAATAAAACAGAACATTATTTATGCCCCTACTGCTTGATCAACGCAGTCACATAGGGGTTGTCTCTCTGACCTATCCGATTTAGATGGCTGGGAAAGTTGCCGTGGGGGGATCGGCTTCTAATAATATTGATTAGGTGGAGTCTGATAACTTTCATTAATGGAACCACAGTTTGGAAGGGATACATTGTTGGATGCGGCCGTAGAAAGCTCCTTCCTGGTGCATCGAATTGTTCCAATCTATTTGCCATCTAAGTTAAACAACGCTTACATTACGCCACCAGAAAGTTCCCTGATTGGCAGCAGCCATGTTGACACGTCTGTGACGTCGTTCGCATGTAGTACGACATGGCAGCCAACCTATTATTAACGCGGAATGAAAACAACACTGTTCCCTATAAAGACATATGCCTGATACGAGGTAATAACTATTTACATACAATTCATCCTGGGATTATATAAACTTTCGAAAAATAACACAGGTTAAGATTATGGCTGGTGCAGAAACTTTCTTTGAATAATTACCTTACAATATGTAAGATTTACCATTTTTGGACCCGTTACACTGTTATCAGTTATTTTTTCAGTAGGCTTTAGCCGGTGGGTCGACGCCTGACGAAGATCGTAAGCCTCGTCGAAACGTCGGCAGAAATTTCGTAAATTATAACACTAGCTCGCGTTGGCGGCAACCGACTTTTATCGTAACAAGTTTGCAATGTTAACGCCTCAGGAAATGCAACATGGCTGTCGTCAATTATGAGTGGACATTTTATGGAGCGTTGTTGCTTCTGGCGTAAACTTAATCGGTGCTTATTTGGTAGGTTTGATGTACACATGGAATGAAGATTAACGCCAAAAAAGAGTGAACCTCCTAGGAAGACAGGTAAAAAACAATGCACAGCTTACGATAATAGCATCGAAAGCAATTACACGTTGAAGCTCTAAAGTGTAAACATGTCAGCATAACCATCGATAATGAAGTCAAATGTCCAGGACACATTCGACAGGTGGTGCGAAAAGGTTTCACAAACCATTACTAACGGAGCGTCCATAAACTACGTGGTTCCATTTTGGCTTCTTGTGGAAACCCCCTCCCCCCCTTCCGCAAGTAGCATGACTTGGCTTTTGCTTTAAACACTCCCCCCCTCCCCCCCCCCCCGTTTTGCACGTATCTTTTTTTCCCTATTGGATCCAAAAGATATTTTATACTGTTTTCTATTGTCACACTACCGTACGTTATATACGGAGATAATTAAATGACGGAAACAAGTGTTGACATGGTGTTGAGTGTTTCGTAACTTATTTTAGCTGTGACAAAAAGTATGAATGATAAGCTGCGTGGCTTCGCTCCGAACACACTCTCCCTCTCTCCCACATAGCTCAGCGTAGCTTTCCAGCCAACTCCTCCCCTCTAGACCGAGCCACGTAGTTTATGTACGCTCCATAATTGGAGAAACTGATCAGGGGTGTACAGGGAAGTGAGGGAAATGTTCCTCAGGCCACTGCTTGAATACGGCGGTGTAGTGTGGACCCAGACTTTGGGTATCAGGTACAGGACTTGGAGGGCGTGCAGTGAAGTTCAGTTAGATTTGTAAGCAGATCCTACCACAGAACACAATCAGTAACTGGTATGATACAGGAGACGCCAAAGCGAGTGCTGGGAATGTACGAAGTGTATACTCGAACCAGAGTCTAAAGTATATCGCTGGAAGAATTAGGAGTAGAGCACGGAAGGCAAAAATGACCATGACAACAACATAGGACTCGGCTTCAGGCTAAAGGGAACAAGGGTCGGAATAAATTACCAAACAAATTGTCAAATGGTTCACCTATACTACTCAAGAATTTTAAATCAAAATTCGTAAATGGCAGAAGTAGTAGGATTGGAACATTTTACTCAAAGAATTTAGCATAAAAAATTATAAGAAAACGGAAAATTGTTGTGTAGTGATTTTTTAAATTTATTTATAGCTTCACGCGTCGTCAACGTCGAGGTCATTAGAGGCGGGACGAGACTGGGGACAAGGGGCGGGAAGGAATTCGGCCATGGCCTTTTGAAGGAAGTATTCTGGCATTCGCGTGGAATGATTTGAGTAAATCATGGAAAATCCAAATCTGGATGCCGGTAGGGGGATTCGAACGCGAAATTGCCGTGGCACTGAAATTAAGTGAAACATGTTGTTACATAGTACAGCAGATTGCGTGTACCCAGCTAGGTGGGTGGGTGGGACCACACACGCATGACGCACGTCACCTCGCTGTAACGCGAGCGCGGGGCGACGTGACGCGTGACGGAATGCGTGACCTGCTGACACGCGGCCAGGCAGCCGGACCTGCCATTGTCCCGCCAGCACTAGGGTGGCACTGGCCCCCCAGCTCTCGCTAGTCTGTCATTCCAAGATAAAGTTAAATCAGTACTGCACCCGCACTTCGTGGTCTGGCTAACAACAACCGGACATGTTTCCACTCTGTGTCCCTAGATGTTGCTATTATAGTGACCTGAGGAGTCAGCTTATGTATTTATGTTTTTGTAATTAGTGATTAGGACGCTCGCTTTCAAAAGTTCGGTGTGGTACCGGATACAAATCCCGATTGGGCTCTGGCCTCGCATTCGAGAGGACGGCGGTTCGAATCTCCGTCCGGGCATCCAGATTTGGGTTTTCCTTGGTTTCGCCAAATCACTCCAGGTGAATGCCGGGATGCTTCCTTCAAAAGGCCATGGCCGAATTCCTTCCCATTCCTTAACCCTAGTCCCATCCCGCCTCTAATGACCTCGACGTCGACGAGGCGTAAAGCCATAAGTAAAAAAAAAAAAAAACCGATGGGGTCAGGAATTTTTAAGAGTTGTGTTTGATTATATGAGCTACGCCAGGCCGTTCCGTGGTTCTGATTCCACGTTAAACTGTAGGTCCCAGAGGAAACGGACTCGCCGTGCTACCTGTGAAATCAATAATTCTAAGCGAACTAAGGAAACATTGTGATTAGGCTGAGCAGTATGCATGTTTCCTGACTAATCTCCCTGATGCCGACAAGGCTTTTTGTGGGCATCCAGGAAGCTGCTAGAGCGGGGGGGGGGGGGGGGAGAGGGCACCCGCACCTCCTGCAAGTGCGAATTAACACGCACATATTTCTTATGAATTGCTCGCGAGCCGCTTCGTTTTGATCACATGTAACGCCATCGCTGTCTCTCAACGGCTTAGTTGCCTCCTTCGGAAGGATTCGAGAAACCATCGGGTTGAATGTTCAGTATGTTGCGAACCAACTATATACATAAAGTATGCATTTCTTTTATATCTAGATATTGATCACTAACTGGTTTTTGTTTATACATGTTCGTTTGATTTCAGAGGATTCTGTCATATCGTCTGTCCATACATCAGCTGTTAAAGGATTGATCACTAACTGGTTTTTGTTTATACATGTTCGTTTGATTTCAGAGGATTCTGTCATATTGTCTGTCCATACATCAGCTGTTAAAGGATTGATCACTAACTGGTTTTTGTTTATACATGTTCGTTTGATTTCAGAGGATTCTGTCATATTGTCTGTCCATACATCAGCTGTTAAAGGATTGATCACTAACTGGTTTTTGTTTATACATGTTCGTTTGATTTCAGAGGATTCTGTCATATTGTCTGTCCATACATCAGCTGTTAAAGGATTGATCACTAACTGGTTTTTGTTTATACATGTTCGTTTGATTCCAGAGGATTCTGTCATATTGTCTGTCCATACATCAGCTGTTAAAGGATTGATCACTAACTGGTTTTTGTTTATACATGTTCGTTTGATTTCAGAGGATTCTGTCATATCGTCTGTCCATACATCAGCTGTTAAAGGATTGATCACTAACTGGTTTTTGTTTATACATGTTCGTTTGATTTCAGAGGATTCTGTCATATCGTCTGTCCATACATCAGCTGTTAAAGGATTGATCACTAACTGGTTTTTGTTTATACATGTTCGTTTGATTTCAGAGGATTCTGTCATATCGTCTGTCCATACATCAGCTGTTAAAGGATTGATCACTAACTGGTTTTTGTTTATACATGTTCGTTTGATTTCAGAGGATTCTGTCATATCGTCTGTCCATACATCAGCTGTTAAAGGATTGATCACTAACTGGTTTTTGTTTATACATGTTCGTTTGATTTCAGAGGATTCTGTCATATCGTCTGTCCATACATCAGCTGTTAAAGGATTGATCACTAACTGGTTTTTGTTTATACATGTTCGTTTGATTTCAGAGGATTCTGTCATATTGTCTGTCCATACATCAGCTGTTAAAGGATTGATCACTAACTGGTTTTTGTTTATACATGTTCGTTTGATTTCAGAGGATTCTGTCATATCGTCTGTCCATACATCAGCTGTTAAAGGATTGATCACTAACTGGTTTTTGTTTATACATGTTCGTTTGATTTCAGAGGATTCTGTCATATCGTCTGTCCATACATCAGCTGTTAAAGGATTGATCACTAACTGGTTTTTGTTTATACATGTTCGTTTGATTTCAGAGGATTCTGTCATATTGTCTGTCCATACATCAGCTGTTAAAGGATTGATCACTAACTGGTTTTTGTTTATACATGTTCGTTTGATTTCAGAGGATTCTGTCATATTGTCTGTCCATACATCAGCTGTTAAAGGAAGGAATGTTATAGTACATCTATAAAACGAAAAACGGGTATTTTTGTACCAGAAAAACTCAAAAACTACTGCGCAGATGTCAATGGGGTTTTCACGGTCTTAAAGATTAAAATCTCAACTGAATTTTTTGGCATGTCTAATCCTTTGACGTAACATAAAGCCGGAGCGGTAAACGAAAATCTGAACGTACTGCCTGAAACAGTAGAAATAGGATGCCTACGTCATACATCGTAAAAAAATAATAGCCATAATATCGCATGTATCGATTCCCTTCTTAAATTTTTGTTTTTAGCCTTTAAACCCCATAGATGGCCGTATCGAATGCGAAGAGGAAACGACGTAAAATGGAAAATATTGTAAGTTAATTTTATAATGTAATGAAAAGTCATTTCGATATCTTCTTTGCTTCTTGAAGTACTATCTGAGGCCGCATTGCTACAATCTCTGTTATTTGGAAGTGAAATTATATTCGCTGTATTCGCTGTTGGTAGTAAGTAATGTATTTGACGGATTTGAATATGAAAGTGAACTGTTTAAAACCTTTAGTGTAGAACCTCCCGAGAAATTAGTTGCTTTTTGAAACTACGATATCAGGCCGCGCAGCTACAATCTCTGATGTTTGGAAGTGAAATTAAATTCGCTGTTAATAGTAAGTAATGCATGTCTGATGGCACTGTTTAAAACTTTAGTGTTGACATAACAGTATTTTTGTAATTTATTGTTGAGCGATTCTGTCTTTACCACATTTCCTGAAAAAAATAATTGTTTTATGATTGCACGAATCGCTGTGGTTATTATGATGAACCTTAGTACACATGTTCCTGACAGGATGGCTAAAAATATTGTAGGAATAAATCAACCCCAACCCCATTTCCTTTCTGCTACACCGGGGGTTAGCAGCTTAAACACGTATAGAAAATGGAGCGACTGTCATGAAATTTGATTCAAACGTGAAGAAACCTGACCTCTGTCATGAACTTCAATATTTGCTGTGATTCTGAATGAACCTAGATCGTAGCGAGCAACGACGGGGAACTCTGCTAGTTTTATATGTATTCTGCTTAGTTAAGGAATTGCGAAGAAATTAATTGTTCAACGCATCATTTTTTTGCAGTCAGAGCTGGTAGGATGAGTTAAATTGTCATTCCCGACGAGGCCTCTGTTTTTACTGCTTCCTCTGGCGATAACGAAGCCATTCTATTCGCAGCTTCTCAGTAAGGAATAGTGGTACGTGCTCTACCCTACCAGCAACTGCAAACAAGGCGCACAGAAAGACTCTCACAGTTGTAAGACATCAAATCAGCAAAAAAAATAATGCTTAAATGTCAGAAAACAAAATTTTTAAAAGGGCATAAAATTAGCAAAATTCATTAGCATACGTTGGAGTTCACAAACAATTTGAACATAGATATATATATATATATATATATATATATATATTTGGAAGAGCAGCGTTCAGTGATCTGAATTTGGATTCCACTTGTCCGTTGTTTCGTCTTCATAAACACTGTGGCGCTGCTGTTGCGGGTGTTGGATGATAGGCTTCCACGCTTCGCTCTAGAAGAGACCACCGTCTCTGTTGATGTTGCTGGTGCTCAGTCTAATCTTAAGTGACTCTCTAATCATAGAATCCCAGACATTCCCGGTCCGGACCAGCATTTCAGTCTTGTTGAAGTTTCCCATGACATGTTCGTCTGGTGCTCGATGCGGCGTTCTTCTATAGTTCTGATTGTTTGCTCGATGTATATTTTGTCACATTCACACGGAACTCGAAAGCCCAGGTCGTCTTTGCCGGTGGTCGAAAGATGCTCCTTATGCCACATCGTTCCAGAATTCTTCCAATCTTCCCAGACGTATTCTTCAGATTGTGAAGCGCTTACCCCCAGGGTGAAGGTGACGGCCAGTTGATTTCAGCCGAATCACATCAAGCGACCAAGCCCTTCCATAATTTTACTATATGTACACAACAGCGACATCGTTTGTGGCCGTGTTTTGTTCCCTAAATCCTTCAATCCGGGCATCCAGATTTGGGTTTTCCCTGGTTTTCCCAAATCACTCCTGAAGAATTCCGGGATGCTTTGGGGACATCCATTAATTACGTAAGGTGAAATGGGGGGGGGGTTCAGGCGAAATCTCACCAGATCTGACCAGGGGGAGGGGGGGGGTGTCTACGGAAATCTCACGTGAGAGTTTGCGAAAAATTTGGGGACAGTAGAGTAAAAAAACATGGTCTAAAATTTGCGCCAAAGTCGATTTTAGGAAAGTATTTCGTCTAAAAAATTAGGGTGTGACCTAAAAAAAGGTCTACAAAAGTTTCCAGGGCGATTTCTAGGGGGGGTTCTCAGGGACCTGATCTCACCAGAGGGGGGGGGGGTCCGGCCAGATCTCACGAATTCTCACCAGGGGGGAGGGGGGTCCAGAAATCCGGAAAAACACCTCACGTAATTTGTGGATGTCCCCTTATTCAAAAGGCCATGGCTAAATTTCTTCCCCATCCTTGCTCTCAGTGTTTTTCCGCCTCTAATGACGTCGAGAACACTTAAACCCATAAAAAAAACTTCGGCTTAAGCAAGGCCAGTTCGTATTTCAGCCAGATCGAGTCAAGCTGTTAGTACCACCTTTGACCTTAAAAACGAAAACTACTGTAGACTCGTGTCTATACACAATACAGGGTCGCGGGTGAAGTTGCATCTAGCCCGTCATTATTCTCTCTCACACATACACACGGAGAAAAGCAACTGACAATATATATATATATATAGATATACGTGCGCATTCTCTGTTTATCCGATATATGCGAAGCATTGTAAATTGTAATTGGGCTTTTCGTTATAAAACTGACACTAATGAATGCAGGTACGGGGTACGATAGTTCACTCGCTTCAGCCCTTAGTTTCCGTATAGTTGCGTGATAGACACACTGTGAGAGGTCAGTTTAATAGTATTGTAATGAATAGTCCGTGGCAGGGCTTTTTATTAAAGGCCCCTGGATCGGCGTGCCCCCTGTTAATGGGTTTCCAATTAGACAGGCGTCACATTACCAGTGAAGGAGTCCCCAGGGACCCGTCCCCGGGGAGTGATACTCGATTAGTGGGCGGCAGATGGCTCTGCTTCCCACAGTGGCTAGCGGTCAAATCAAGGTCACTGGCGTGGATCCGATATCAGCACGCGGTCCTAACTGTAAAGGAAACCGCAACAAAATCAATCACTCGCAATATTGAGTGTGGCAATGTAGTACTCATACTAGAAAAATCGACGTCCACCTGAATGAGTGTATGAGAGTAATAATTGGCACCCTAAAATCCACCCCAGTCCCCTGGTTGCACCTGATCAGCAAAATACCACCTCCAGAGATAAGACGCCAAGAAGCAACGGCACGTGAGTGGATAAAACTACACCATCCTGATCATCCACAGGATCTCCCAATCCACGAGGTTCTAAATAACTTGCCACCCACTCGTCTTAAATCCAGAAATCCGGTATGGCAAGATATATTTGACTTTGATGTCATGGAAAAATGGCGACAAAGCTGGAACTCCGCATCTGTAAAACATTCAGATATTAAAGATCCCACAACTGGACTTCCAGGATTCCATCTAAATAGAGACCAGTGGGTCAAACTAAATCGCCTAAGAACAGGCCATGCGAAATGCAACGCCATGCTGTATAAGTGGGGTCTTCAGGATTCTCCTGCATGTGACTGCGGTGCTCCTTCCCAGAGTGTGGAGCATATTATCAGGGAATGCCCTCTACGGAAGTATGATGGACCATATGAAGATGTTTTTGGAGCTACAAGTTCCTTCTTACGAGGAATGGCTGGAAGAATTGGACATCAGCTTGTGAACGCTACCAACGTTCGTGTAATTGTATATATTTATTATTGTATTAGTTGCTTGCCATACGACAAATAAATAAATAAATAAAATCCGGCAAAATATGCACTTGGCACAAATTATTGGTTTCACAGTAAACGCCAGTCACGGGGTACAGAATGAAAAACTGGTAGGCAGATACGCGGGCATTGTGAGGGAACTGTATGAAAAAACAACTTAAATATTTGTTTGTAATAGGTTTCTTTGAGTAAAGAAACTGTTTTGTCTTTGGTGAAAGAATAACATTAATGTTCGCTGGATGTAAAGTCAAGCATGGTATAAGCTTACTGATTTGCTTGAAATGAAAGACTGCGTGCTACATAGACAGTAGTAAAACCAGTATTATTATTTTGAGCAACAAATGTTGTAATACAAGCAGAAGAAGTATTTAAGTATTTATTGAAAGGGAAGTACGAATTTAAATGTTATTAAGTTCTATTTGTGTTATTGGTTCAAGATTTTATTTTGGATTTATAAAATAATATAACATTATATGGTGTGCTTCAGTACCTAGAACAGCTTAGGTCCGAACACAAGATCAGAGTAGGTAACTGTGATGAAGGAATAGTGACACTGTAGCATCTCTGCAATTCGAGACATCTAAGCGACTTGGAACTAACTAGTTCGCTAAACGGACGCTGGTGGGTGAACGCTAACGCTTGTCCCTTGCATTCTGAAGGAAACTGTTTAGAATTCCCGTCTGATCAGCCAGGTTTCGTTCATCCATGCGTTCCCAAAATATCTCCCTCTCATTCGTTCCTGTTCCTTGTCCGCAATTCTGTTCCAACACTAAAGAGATAAATCTGCAAAGGTATTAACAATGTAATGCGGGAAATAAAGGCCAAAACGATAATGAATTCTTTGTAGTAAAATTAATATCAAGCCAATGGAATTGTTTATTTTTCACCGAACTCGTTTGACTTCAGGCGCGAAACGACTCGACTAGGGTGCAACCTGGAAGAATGAGATTGTATTGGGAAGAAAGGCGAGAGTCGCTGTGAGGAACGCAGATATAAATTCAGAGTGGAGAGCGATATACCGCGAGCCAGAGGTGAATGAAAGAGATGCAGGCAGTTATTTGTTATTGGTATCCAGAATGCAGGGAGCAGTAGAAAGACTCAGACGATGAATACGTGGAAAATCCAGAGATGATATCAGAAACAGACGTGGCAGTTACGAGAAGATAGTGCAAGCTGTATTGTTGATACACAGACAAAGATATAAGAGGCACAACGGAATGTTTTCTCCGTTTGTTGTTGAGTAAAGGAGCCAGGGGTTGGGATAAATTAGCAATGGAAATGAGGAATAATTTACCAAAAACGCAAAAGGAATTGAAAAATGGAATTAGTAAACGTCATATGTAAGTGTATGGGGGAATCAAACGAGAGAAACTTAAGATAACAAAGAAGGAAGGACAGTGCAGCAAAACTACCACCGGGGTATGAGCTCCATAGCAAATAAACAAATTAAAAATGAAATTATGATGTACGAGGCTTATTATTACTCCGCGATTCACTTAAACGCGATTCACTTAAAGTGTGTGGCGGAGGGTGCATTGTACCAATACTAATGCGCGTAGGAAGGGATATACGGGATATGGCAGGAGGCACCCATGGGCTATTTTTTAGGAACCATCCCGACGTTCACCTGGAGCGATCTGGGAAAACCATGGAGAACCCAGATCTTAGGTCTTTCTGAATAGCAGCGTGAACTATGTATCGTGCAGTTTGCTGGCATTGCTCACTGGGCGGCTGGTTGCCGGTTGTGTGGCTGAGTGGGTAACCGCAAGCCACGCTGATTCAGCGGTGGCTCTTCCGTCACTGGTATTAATACCTCGCGCACAGAGGCGCCACTGTACCACTTCCGGCGCCACGAGCTCCCGGAACAACCGCCATCCCGTGCGACCTCCAGGAGACTACCCAGATACCACTCAAACAAAGGGTGCCCCCCATCACCAGCTCGACCTTAAACTAGGTGTCTAGCTGTATCATGGAATAGTGACGATAATCTCACGCACACCTTCGGTGTCATGTACAGAAACAGTCTCCGTTACGCCGGGCTGCAGGCTCTGAATGTTCAAGGTGTTGTGTCGCTTCCGTTGTGACGAAAACAGAGAGTGGAACCCGGTGGCGGTCGATTGAGGCCTGTCCTTCCGAAAGACTGCAAGAGAGCCGCACAGCTTAACATCCCCATCCTGCGGACGAGTCGCAATCACTCCATACTCAAGTCGGAGAGGTTTAACCCAGCACTTGGCACAAAATCTGGTGATTAGCAATCGTGCACCGCCACCTCTGCTACCCTGCCGGCCAAGTCCACCAGCAGGACTGGAACCAGCTAACCCCGTGTCAGCGCCGGACACCATCACGGCGCCGCAACTAACTGAGACAACTGGGCAGCCGAGAAAATTTATAGAGAAAAGACTCTCAGTAAGGAATACGCAAACATCAGCTGTATGTCGGATGCATTCATTGTTTTGAAGCATTAGACATTTGTAGGTTCAAAATCTTCAGCTTTGCGGGTCTTATGTCGTCTTGTGTTTCTTTAGCCCCAAGGCGGGTCTTATGTCGTCTTGTGTTTCTTTAGCCGCAAGGCATGTATTTTCACATCTCTTTACGAATTCTGTAATCTTGAATTTCTCAATACACTACGCATCTATATATTCGCTTGTTTTGTCGTAAAACAGTAGCAAATGAGGTATAAGTTGTACGGATTGAGTTTTAACCTTTCTCCGATCTGGTACTCACTATGGTACTCATCACAGGATGAGTCATTACATCATTGACATTTACTTTCCCACTATTTCTTGGTTGTAGCTCTTCCCTGGAAACTTCGTTCACGTACAAAACTCTCTCTGAAACTCTAGTACGATAAAATGAGAAACATTTCGACTGCGTGAAGTAGCTAACCTTTAAATGAATGCTAATTCGTCCGGGCATCCAGATTCGCATTTTAGATGGTTTCCCCAAATCATTCCAAAGCAATGGCGGGATGCTTACTTCAAAAATGAATGGTCGAATTCCTTCCCCTTCCTTGTCCCTAGTCTTATCTCGCCTCTAATGACATCGACGTCGATGAGGCTCAAAGCCATGAGTAAAAAAAATTAAAAAAAACTAATTTGTGGACACTTTTATATTAATTCTCAGATTTTGACGTCACACCACAAGAAATGAAACCTTATTTCACTCGTGCGTTACCGCAAACACCATGAAAATCAGGCCAGTGACATTTACGTCAATCGCGCTGAGCGAAGAATCGGTAGCAAGTAATAAACACTTTTATCTTAAATGACCCGGCTTTTCAACTCCGCATTAGCTGAAAATTAAGTGGACAGACAAAGTAAGAAATGAACGAGTTTTGGAAATGATGGGTGAGAAAAGAAGTTTATGGAAGAAGCTTACAGAAAGAAGAGACAGGCTGGTAGGTCATATTTTGAGAGATGCTGGATTGTTTAATTTGTTAGTGGAGGGAACAGTCGAAGGTAAGAACTGTAGAGGAAGACAGAGATTAGAATATATGAAGCAGATAATTGAGGACGTGGGTTGTAAGGGGTATGTAGAAATGAAGTGGATAGCACAGGACAGGAAGGGATGGAGGATTGCATCAAACCGAGCATGGTGGTGTAACGGATAGCGTTCTGGCCTCGCATTCGGGAGGACGGCGGTTCGAATCCCCGTCCGGGCATCCAGATTTGGGTTTTCCATGGTTTCCCCAAATCACTCCAGGTGAATGCCGGGATGCTTCCTTCAAAAGGCCATGGCCGAATTCCTTCCCATTCCTTGCCCCCATCCTTTCCCGTCTCTAAAGACCACGTTGTTAAAAAGGGACGTTAAACTGTTAAAAAAAAAAAAAAAAAAAGATTGCATCAAACCACTCTAAAGACTGACGACAGCACAAAAAAAAAGATGATGCACACCGCACTTCAAGTACAGGATCAGTAGCTGCACATCAGTCAAAACTACAGAAGAAGAATAATAATTATTCTGTAGGACAGTAACTGTGCCTCAAACTACGGTATGTTTCTCCGACTTTGTTCCTGTTGGAGTGTTATCATATTTGTAGATCGCGCGTGGTGTCACAGGTAGTGAGTGCAGGCAGAGTGTAGTCTTCTAGCTGTGCACTGTCTTGAGTGCTGAGTGCCACTGAACTGATCAGTCACCGCCGCAGCTGCCCCTCCTAAGCTGTGGCTTTGTTTTCTGGGTGGGCATTACGAACTGACATCTATCATGCCTGCTATCTACTGCCCGACACAGTGTAATCATTAACTCGCCTGTGACAGTACTGGAAACGGTCTGTCGTAGTATTGTAAAACAAAAACGGTTTTTTTTCTGACTTGAAGAAAAAAAAAAAAAAACAAAAACAAATAAAAACAAAAACCATGAAAAGAAAAAACTTTTTTCTGGGACACTTTTTTTTTCATAACTACTAAATCTCACATTTGTAACACATTTATCGTTTAATATGACTGTTTTAGAGTTTATGCTAAGTTCTTATCTTAATTTTTAAATCTACTATATTTTTCTGGTTCAGTAGAAAAGAAAATTACGAAAATATTGACAACATTGACTGAAGTTTTCTTTTACGAACGGGGACTTCCCGAAGAGGCTAGGTTGCGCGAGAAGGAATCCCCGTTGTTTGGATTGATACTCGCTATTTGAACTAGTGCTGCCAGCTCTGCGAATTTACCTGTAGACCTAAGGATTTTTTCACAAAATTAGGAATTTTAAATTTATCTACACTTTTTTGCCTTCTTTTACTACTCATTGTGCTTTCCTTATATTCGTATACTTGTTAATCTCTCAGCGTATAGTGATACTGAGTCATTAAATTGTCAGTAATTATGAATCGTTTCCTTGCAACCGTTGGCGTAAACCAACGATTGAAAAAGAAATAAAGCTCCTATTTTCTATGATAATAGATTTAAATTCAAACTTAAAAGACCTTAATACATAATTATCGGCGCAGTCTTTATGCACAGTGTGTACTTTGCTCACAATTTAAAATTTCAATCTCAAAATCTTTTGCGTACAATACAAGAACAACCAGGAAAAGAAAATGTAACTATTTCTGAAGTTATGGATCTAGAGGAGACAGAAGAAGAAACAGAAAATCCCGACACCGACCGAACTAGTGTTGGTAATGCTGATACTAGTGAATGTGGTACTGACATAGAGGATGAATAATATTATCTTACCTATATAGATACATTTATGAATCATTATGTAAGACATTATATGATTCAGTAAGATTTAAAACACACATGTAAAATGTAAGTTCCGTAAAAAAAAAAAACTATAATTTATCAAATATACTGTTTTCTGAAGAAAAAAAAAGAATTTAGGAAAAAAAAAACAAGGGTGCTAGGTTTTTTTCGTGTTTTTTTCACAAAGCTGATTTTTTTATTTATTTTTTAATTAGGTCTGTGGCTTGTCGCCGTTTTCGTGCTCTGTATGATAGTTTTGTTTCTGAAATGCGTATTTTACGAGGTAGAGATCAGGAGCCGTCCAGGCACTGATTCGCCTATAAACTAGTCAGCGCGACCTGTACGCAGAGCCCTGGGTTCATGCCCCGCGTGCCTCAGCACCATGCAGGGTCTGTCGAACAGGCTTTCCGCGAACTTTACTGCGGTACACACAATCCATCTAGTCAAATGTTTCGAGTATTTGTCGTTTAAGTACGACATATGGTCGATACTGCGCACAGATGTCAGGTTCAGTTTTTGAGACAGCCACGCTAGCAAAAATGATCGAAAATCGATAACTTTGATGTCCAGTCATATCGCTTCTACTTACAGCTATTCTTGCCCGCCTGTTATTTTTTGCTGCTGATTCGATCTTGACCGTCACTATTCTTCGTGACTTGGTATTATTCCAGTAATACAATATGTTAGTTGTCATTTGTACACATTTACATAACAATATAAATACCGTAATCTTTTCTGTTTGTCGTAAACTATGGTTGTTGTGTGTAAAACTATTGTATTCTAGCTAGGGCTGCTGATATTTTTTAAAAATATCGGATTTTCGATATTTTAAAAGTATTAATATCGGCTGTCGATATATCGGAAAAAAAGTATCGATGTATCGATATATATCGGTACTTTCATAAGAACAATTTCATAAAATCAAAGTTGCAAAAATAAGCCTGGTCACCAATAAAGAGACGTATGATTTTTTTTTCTTAATCAGGCTTTCACTTTCGAGTGGTTTCTGTTGGTAATGATGATTCTTATTTTTTTTTTTTTAAATTGACTATAAGTCTCATAAGTTTCATAAAAATTTATAAAACTCGAAAGAAGTTCGAGGCAAATCTTATTTAGTGTTAGTTGATAAGTAATACAGTTGAGGCATTTATTTAGATAGAAGTTTAGCTATCATACTATGTATTATGACCAAGTTACATACGATTTTTAGTGGTATTTCATTTAGTTTTTTATGTTGATAGCTTATTCTGAGTTGCCTTATTTTTCTTGCTCTCGAATTAGCAACGATTTGTTATTTACACTTCCCATTATTTCTGCTAACACACTAATTTCAAGTTGGACTACCCTGGAAAATCCACACGCTCATTTGAAACAATGGGCTTGCGTTCGATTCGGCTGGGCGAGCGATGCCTTTCCTACATTCTTGTCATCATCTGAGTAGACTTGGTACCTACAACTTTAAAATTAATTATGGAAACGTTGTAAGATTTACTTAAGCTTGCTGATCTCTATCCGTAACAGAAATTTGAGAGACATGGTGTCATTCAGAGCAAACGAAAAATGATAACTTATTTTAAAAAATATCGAAGCCTATATCCAGATTTCAATATCGAAATATCGATATATCGTCCTAAAAAATATCACTCATAAATAACAATATTTTCAAAAAATAATATCGATATTTCCAAAAAATAATATCGATATTTCCAAAAAATAATATCGATATTTCGATATATCGATATATTATCAACAGTCCTAATTCTAGCGCAGTGACAGCGCGAGACAGAGGCTGTGATGTGCTGTGCGGATGTCTTGTGCAGGGGCGTAGCTACTATGAGGCTAGGCGGTGCAGTGCACCGGGGCCCTCACGCTCAGGGGGCCCCCAAGCATACCTCAAGGGGCAAGCGTCGTCTAAAGGGGCCCCTGAAACACAGGAAGAAACTCACTAAGGGTCCTCGCTGCTCAGGGGGGCCCCCAACCACTGCTCACGGGGCCCCTAAGGGCAACTCAAGGGCCCCATCCTCAGCTCAGGGGGCCTATACCAGCACACGAACCAAAAAAAGGTCGCCTGTCTGGCCTGAGGGCCCAAAATAATTTTTTTTGCACCGGGGCCCTTGTTGACCTAGCTACGCCACTGGTCTTGTGGTCAGCTATCAGACGACCATAAGGTCGACAGACAGTCGACACAACTCGACTCACCCCGAGGCAGCCACAGCCATAACATTACTCCCACATCCACACTGCGAGTTTGTTATTAATTTCATTGCGATGGAGCTAATGCTCCGGTGGCAATTCCCATAGTTACCAGTTATATACATATTCTTTTATAGTTGGAATGTTAAATTTATTCCCCATTTACTATTCCGATTTACAAATTCCTTAAGCGTTTTTCGTAAATTATTCATCACTTCACTGGTAATTTGTTCAAATCTCAGACATCCTTACCAACAACCCCTTATGAATGAAATCGAGCGCTAGCTTGTGGTCATGGTCGCCTTTCCCCTTCCATGCACTATTCCTAATTCTTTGACCAATATCCCTCCTAGTCCCATCACCAACATATGCCCTGCACATTCCCAGCACTCTCTTCACCCTCCTTCTTTCCTCCAATGAGTCCCAATCCAGCTCCTTTATCATATCAGTTACTGACTGGGTCCTGCGATAATTTCCACAAACAAATCTAGCTGCTCTTCTTTGCACACCCTTCAACTCCTGTATTTGAAAACCAAAATATGAGTCCCAAACTACTCCACCATATTCAACCAATGGTCTGACCAAAGTTTTGTAACCCAACTGCCTAACTTCTCTGGTACATCCTCTCATCACCCTCTCCAGTAAATGAAGGGTTTTGTAGCCTTTTCCTATCACCTGCCCAGTGTGCTATATTTAAATGCGTGTACTGTGTTTCCACTAAATAACAACGATAATTCCTACAAAAATTATGAGCAGTGCTTAGGGAGGGTTCATAAACCAGGCGGCTCCATTTTGACCTCCTGTGACTATGATTCATTTAAATAAATGCATTTTACTTTAATGACAAAGTATAATATCAAAAACTGGATAACGGTCATTTGTCTGGGTGATACATTTCGCGATTCGTACATCTCGTGTAAACTTTCTCTGACTTTTTAATTAACTTCATTGTTTCTTATCATCTGACAAAAAATTCTTAGGTTATGTTTTAACCTAGTTCTTATAACTGATAGAGGTAATACAACGCAAACATTGAACACCCTTCTCCTTGCATGAATTTCTGCATCTAGTTGTCGTAAATAAATAAAAAGCAGCATGTAAATTTAAACGAACGTACCAATTGTAACTTTGTAACATACGATTGTTAACAGAATTCTCTGTTTAATTAGAGGTACACAACAGGCATTATCGTCACAGGCGCTTAGTTAGATAAGACCTTGTCTTTAATGAAACTAATTGAGTGTCTCTTTGTTTGTTACAGGTAGGTGCCACTGTCACTCCATTGGTTTACATTTGTCTCTTTCTTCAGGTAAGATCTGCATGAGCTTTTTCTCCACTTTATTGGTGTATCCTGTATTAGGAAAATTATAATTAACCGCAAACAAATTATTTGTTAATATCGACAAGAAAAGCTAACATAATTATGTAATATGTTATGAAAAGTAAATTGTAGACAAAAAACTATCGTGGAAGGCACGAGGCGAAACCAAGGCACGCTGTTAGTACAAGTTCTCTGTGGGGTATTATTATCTTTGGAGAAGCGGGCTTACGCTTCGTAGACAAATGAACATTTAACTTAATAATAAGTGCAACCAGTTGTTGTTTACTGTTGTAAGAGACAATGAGGGAACGAAGGGATCTATTTTTGTAACGCAGTAATGCAGTTCGTGTTTCGAATGAGCGCGAATAATTAGATTACTGAAAATATTTGGAGCTGTGCATTGTGTACGACGATCCTACAATATTACCGGCAACAACTTACTTCGTAATTCCATATCACAGTAATCTGGCGGTGGCTGGTTAATGAATCAGAGGTATTGCATTTTACAGATTCCTTTGTTTCAATCCGAAGTTTAAATGGAATAATTTCAGATTGAGAGAAGAAACTATTTTCATATGGCTGATTAATGACAATGGTAATTTTCCGATCATGGAAGGAAAGTAAATCGAAATTAAATGTTGAAATACTACTATTTTACGCCGAACTAATTATTGTTCTGATCCAGGCGACGTATATCGTGAAACGAGTGACACTAGATTCATCCGCAGTAAGTACTCCGTCGGAACATGGCTCCCACGAAGCAACGGAATTTAAAAACAAATTACAAAGACCTGACGGCTTGCGCTGTACCACGCGATGTTGTCCAGTATGCATTACAACGTAACCGATGACGCCTTCTGGGACCACGTTACAATTTCAGTTCCTCATCCTGTATTGTTGTTTTTTCTTCCTTTCAATCTAATATTCCTTCATCATTTCACTATATCTATTCCTTCTCTCCTCAGACCACTTTGGAGAAGATTTCTCTCCTCTTTTGTCTTGGAATCCTTCCAAACTTAATGCCTTATTTTTAAAGATCTCTCTTTCCATAATTTCTTCTTCTTTAATTTCTTTCGAAATCTTTCTTAACCTCTCGAATCCAGCTGGTTGTTGTAAATGAATATCTTTTTCGTTGGTCTGTTATCATTCATTCTGTAGATATATCAAAAAAAAAAGAACAGTTCCCTTTTCCTTATTCATTCTGTTATATTTTCTATGTTCAATATATTTCCTTATCACTCCTTAATTTGCAATTCTACCGCTAATATTACTACTTCAAATAAAATTCTAGTACCGCTGGCGGAAGAATACATTCACATATTGCGATATGAAACTGAACCGCCACTTAAATGTTATCACCAATGCAACTAGTTTTAACTCAAAACGACTGTATTTTAATTACTGTGTACGCTGCGTTACTTGTTTCCGTCTACAGAATTTCTCTTGAAGTTATTACAGTTTCCCACGACCAGATTTTGCATACGCGCTGTTGGTACCCCTGCAGGAACATTTCACGGTTTCGTAATATATCACGGACGGCTGCTAACGGTGGTAATTGGGGCAGCCGGACATACCGCAGGCTGGCAACATGACGGAGACAACAACTTACAGGCACAGGGTAACAACCATAGCCGAGCTCAGGTTGGTAAGTCCTAATGACGCAGGTTTCTGGACTGGGTTTACTTTAGATAAAGACAGCAACACCCGTACAAGGACGAGGTTTAGTGGTCAATAACGTGTTTCATATATTGTAAGGATCAGAATAAATTAAATCCAGTCTTGATGGAAGAAACACAGTGTTCACATCCATAACTCCCGGACCATCATTTCTTTCTAGGTAGAAAATTTCATTAAATAGATCTGATAATGTTACGTCCATAGCCGTTGCATTTTTAATTTGATACGACTTATTCAATACAGAGGTTACCGATGTTGTGTCGTATTTTTTGGTCGATGGAGTTACAGTTTGAAATTGCTAAAAGTTTTTTTTTCTTAAATTTTTACAAAATTATGTTAACTTTTAATTCTTTTGTTAGGTCTACGTTCATAATACAATCGTGTTCGGAGCAGCTAAAGTGAACACGAAGTCCCTTCGAAGTCGACTTGTCCAAGGCAGGGAGGGCACAGGGGATCCGAAGGTGAAGCAGTCTCAAAGTCAAACAAGCAGGACATTCTCGATTCCGCTTCTCTATACCGGCGCGGCGTCTTGGAGAAAAGTCAAAGTGATGACGTAGCATTTTGTACCTGCGGAGACGAACTGGAGAACCATTTGGTGCGGTGGACGACCACGGCGGAGAAATACAAAACTTCTGTTAGACCACTGCTTGGAGTAGTATTCTGGGTATTTTTTTAGTTATGGCTTTATGTCTCGTCGACGTCGAGGTTATTAGAGGCAGGATGAGGCTAAGGACAAGAAACGGGAAGGAATTCGGCCATGCCCCTTTGAAGGAAGCATCCCAGCATTCTCCTGGAGTGATTTGGGGAAACCATGGAAAACCCAAACCTGGATGCCCGGACGGGGATTCGAACCGGCGTCCTCCCGAAAGCGAGGCCAGAGCGTTAACCGCTCACCCACCACGGTCGGTCTGGGTATTAGACAGAGGAGGACAGTTAGATTTGTCTGCGAAAATACTGCGGAACAAAGCAGTAACTGATATGATAAAGGAGCTGGAGTGGGAATCAGTGTAATACAGGGGGAGGGTGAAGAGAGTGCTGGGAGTGTACAAGGCGTTTGGACGTGGAAAGGTGTTGGTGGAAGAATTAGGAGTAGTACACGAAAGGGAAAAGACGGCCATGACCACAAGCTGGAACTCGATTTCAGGCAAATAGGAGTGGGAAAATTTTCTTTTGCAGGGAACGGAGTCAGTAATTATAACAAATGTCCTAGAGAAATGGCGAATGATGTACCAAAAACAGTGTAACAGTTAAAAATTAAAATTCGCAAACAGCAAAAGTTGGCGACGGCTAAAATTTAACTCAAAGTATTAAGTTTTATTTTTTTTAAGTCATGAAATGGAAAAGAATGTGTTAGGTGATACCGGAGCATATTCCCTATTCGTAATAAATTTAGTGAAGCGCACTCGCCGGAAGCACCCCCGCACACAATGCCTTCTTCGCCTGCTGACAGTAGCGTGTTGCTTGGTGGCGGGAGTATTGTGCCCTGCGGATGGAGTCGGATGCGGGTAATACAATCTTCATTTCCAGCGAGGGGACCGGGGAATTGATATCGATTCACTTTCCCCACCTCGCCTCGACTCGCAGTATGGCTTACTGTCGCCACCAGGGGCGACCCCAACTTGGATTGGTTAATCCTCTTCAACTCGCCCCCAACCTCGCTTATTGCATAACACACAAATAATCACGCGAAATGGACCAGAATCCGGTTTGTAAATCCTCATCTGGAATTTGAGCAATAATAGACCATAAAAAATGCGATAAAGCGGTAACTAAATAGAAAGGAAAGATAAGATACACCTACCACCCAATAAAGGCGAAGGGAGAAAGGAATTAGAAACATGGTGATAGAGCAGCCACTGATCTAATCAAGTACACAACTTTACTCTGAAAACGTAACAGACCAGCTTAAACACTGTGCTAGTACCGACCACACCTAGCAACATAATCTATACAGAGCTTATTATTAAACAGTAAGCGAGCTATGTGTGTCTGAGTGTTTGAGGAACCATCGCGCAAAAACTATACCACCGATTCGGATGAGGGCTTCGTAGCTTGCAAGCTTATCGTCCAGCTTCAAATCTGCGGTAAACGTGACTGGGGAAGGGACGAAGGACTGTGAACAAATAGGCGTCATAGATCACCCTACATCTCAAATAAACACTCCGGGATACACACCACATTACAACACAGATAAACCATCCACCCTTTGGATTCTGATACCTAATATTATTTTTTGACATTGTAACTTCGGTTATTTATTTCTTCAGTTTTCTGAAATACAGTACATTAGAATACACGGAAAATCTTAACCGGATAAATACATCAAACATTTACACTCCAATAAGCGTAACGAATTTATGGATTTTTATTTGTCATAAAGATTACAACGATACTACTTTACGGAAGTTTACTATTTGCTACGAAAATATAAAACAAAAGGCAATTGCATCACTATGCATACCAAGATCCCCACGAGCGAAACGGCGAGAAAATGCCAGTATTTACTAAAAATCTCAGAAAACAAACTTAAAGAGGTGTTGTCAACAGGGGCGTATATTCACGGTTGTTTCGTGAGGTGTTTGTATTAATAATTTGAACAATATGAAGGGATATTGACGAACTCGCTATATGTACGAGGCATGTTTTTTTAAGTAAGTACCGTTTTGAAATTAAAAAAAGACGTGCAAATATATCTCAATAATTTTATTTTTACATGAGAGCCTGTACCTTACTCTACTTTTCTACATAATTCCCTTCAATATTGAGGCACTTGTCATAACGTAGTACCAGTTTTTGAAAACCCCCTCATAGAAGTCTGCCGCCTGACTTGTTAACCGCTGCATCACAACTGTTTTGACTTCGTTATCATCTTCAAGACGCTGACCGCCCAGGTGTTTCTTCAAGTGCAGGAACAGATGGTAGTCACTGGGCGCCAGATCAGGGCTGTACGGAGGATGATCTAGAGTTTCCCATCGAAAATATGTGATGAGATCTTTGGTCTGATTAGCCACATGTGGACGGGCATTGTCATGCAGCAAAACGTTGCCCTTGCTCAACTTGCCACGTCTTTTGTTCTGTATTGAACGGCACAGATTGTTCAATGTCTCACAATAAGCTGCTGCATTGATTGTCTCATTACGAGGCAGAAATTCCACAAGCAATACTCCTTTTCTGTCCCAAAAAACTGTGCACATGATTTTCCGGCCAGAAATCGTTTGCTTGAACTTCACTTTTTTGGGTGAATCTGAATGCCGCCATTCCATGGACTGTTGGTTTGATTCAGGTGTGACGTAGGCCACCCATGTCTCATCGCCCGTAACAATTTGGCTTAAGAAATCATCACCATCGTTGTGGTACCGCTCAAGGAAAGTCAATGCACTGCCTAAACGTTTGGTTTTGTGCACATCCGTTAACATTTTCGGTACCCAACGTGAGCACAATTTTCGGTAACTCAAGTGCTCGGTCACAATACCATACAAAACACTACGAGAAACATTAGGAAAGTCATCACACAAGGAGGAAATCGTAAAGCTTCTGTTTTCTCTCACCTTATTGTCCACTTTCTGCACCAAACTTTCATTAACGACCGAAGGACGCCCACTCCGTTGTTCATCATGCACATTTGTGCCGCCATCTTTAAATGTTCTCACCCAATTTCTCACCATTCCATCACTCATAATGTTTTGTCCGTAAACTGCACAGATCTCACGATGAATATCGATCGGTTTTAGGCCTTTAGCACAAAGAAATCTTATAACAGCCCGTTCTTCACAGTCGGCGGGACTCACGATTATCGGAGGCATCTTAAACACTCAGTGAACAACGTAAACTAGAAAGAATTAGACTGTAATGGCGTCAGTGCGTAGGCAAGACATGCAGGTACCCAGTGCGCATGCGCGGAACGCCGACCGTAGCGCTGCAGCCACGGTGTGACAAAACGGTACTTACTTAAAAAAAATACGCCTCGTAAAATGGAAATATAGTTTTGTTTCTATTAAATTCACTCATCTTGTTAAGCTACGTCGCTCTGTCTTACTTCCTGAATATTCTCACTGGTAGGACCGCAACAGTGCGAAGTTCTACTCTGGAACGATGCTCTTCATTTGTGATTTTCTTATCGATTTTCATGGTACAACCATCTTCCATTACACGAACAATCTTCCGTTGGTATTTTTCAACAGCTAAAGCTATATTACCGAATATTACCATGTCTGTTGTTTCACACAGAGGCTCCTTATGTTGTATCTTGCTACCCCCGCCGTCTCGTGTTTTGGCTGTTCACCTTCCTTCGCGTCTCGTACGTGCTTTGTTGTGTAATGCGCTGAGCTCTGTGTTTCTCCGACGTTGTCAGATGCCTGTTCCTAGTCTAGCAATGAGAGCAACAGATGTATTGTCTTTCCTCACCTGCCTTTCCATTATCATTCCGCGGCACCCCTGCCTGTACACAAAACACTCCTCAGCCCCTTCCCCCCCCCTCCCCCACCTCGTGGCGGCACTGTGTACGGTGCCGACGCGACAATGGCTACAACACTCAACAATCTGGCGGCTCGCCACTCGAAACAAACGTATTGTAACTGCCTAACAACTTCACACTGGCTTTTAAACAGCTTTTGTTTGTGTAATAGTAAACTCGAGAGCTGTTAATAATGTTCCGTAAGCGTAATGAACGCGTAATTTATTATATCAATAACTAATGTATTTACGTGTGAATGAGGTGACTTTCTGTGTACGATTTACTGTCACATAATATATAGTTCAGCAAAGTGTTATATTTCTGGCTGAAGTAAAAAACTTTTATCTTTTGTGTTTCATTAAATATTTATTTTTAAATAAAAATTCATTGTACAAAATTACAAATTACCGTCATTTGTAGTGATTGGTCCTTACGTCACTCACAAACAAACGTGACGTCACAATTAGGTAACCACCGACGCTATTAAAAAACTGGTCAGGTTTTGGTACTAGGACGATAATATTCTTTTACATTTTCCGTGGATTCTTCGGTTTGTAAACTGCGCAAAAGACTATAAAAATGACGTGAGTGTAACTATTGAATGAAACAAATGGAAGTTCCATTGAAACTCCACCCAACAACCGTAAAGTTAAAAAGCAATTACAAAAATACAAATTTTAATGGAATGATTGAAGTCTTTAATATTATTTTGAATGATGATCTATTGGTAAAAAATAATAATAATTTTTTCGAAGCATAGAGACTACATAAAGAATAACTTTTAACGTAAGATGGCTTTCATAGTCCTGTAACAAGTAATGTACAATATTTTTTTTACGTCGTGTTCGTAAAATATAATATTTTTATGAAAATAGTTGGAAACTCAATCTTTTAGCTAAAGTTTGGCTATCCGTGATGTGAAAGTGTTGTTTGTGCGTATAATTTGGCCGTTGGAACCTTTAGTACAGTGGTTTCTTTGAGTTTGCTTGGGCCGCTGTTCAGTCGTCTGGATCGACATGGTTTCCGGTGCCACCGTATCTGTGGCTGGTTGTGCAACCACTGGCGCCACCTAAGTAGAGTCGCCTATCTCTGCCTGCGATCTCCTCTTGTTTCGCTGCACTGTTGAAGCGAGCGCTGCGCTGCTATTGTGGTCGCGGGACAGATGAGCGGCGCCATTGTCGTCGCAACCATTGTGCCAACTGCCAGTGAGCAGCCGCCATGTTGGTGTGCGTCATAAACGGAGCTCACGACAGTCGAGCTTCTTCCGTCATTGACCCGTCCACAGCACTGCCCTGACAACTGCAGCTTGAAGCTCTAATTCGATGAACCTCTTCATATTACTACGTGTCCTAAGACCATTCCGGAAACATTGAAACTAATTTTTATCGTAATCGTAGGCTTCCGCGGCCAGAGTCAGTTGATTCTTGGCTGTCCGCATGGCGCCGCGTCATGTTTCTTGAAACCGACGTTTCGACCCTCATTTTGGGGTCTCCTTCTGCTCTGGAATTAATTTTTATCGCTTTACACCTCCTTGAAGCAGGGGCGCGAAAGGACAGCGGGAAGTAATTCGGCGATGGGCTGTCTGAGAAACCATCCTAGCATAGTGATTTGGGGAACCCATGGAAAATCCTAATCTGCATGGCCGGACGGGTATTCTAACTTGCTTCCTGCCGACTGCGAGCCCAGAGCGCTACCGCTCACCCACAACGCTTTGCGGTTTCAGCCATACCTGACACCATGCAAACGACGTCTATCTGTTCATATGTGTAACTATCGGATGGTTTGGCCTGAACTCCGATAAACGCCAAAACTAGGAACATCAATCGAGAGCTTGCCGTAGCACCCTGCGCATGCGACATTGCGTGTCTGATACACGGCGCATCCGTACCAGCGTGTTTAGACCAGGGTTGCCAACAGCCCGGTTTTCGACCTGACTGTCCGGTTCTAACGCGATCTGACCGTGTCCGGTTCACTTTTTTTTTTTTTTTTTTTTTTTTTTTTTTGTAACTGCTTTACGTCTGTTTTTAACATCGAGGTCTTTGGAGACGGGAAAGGATGGGGGGCAAGGAATGGGAAGGAATTCGGCCATGGCCTTTTGAAGGAAGCATCCCGGCATTTGCCTGGAATGATTTGGGGAAACCATGGAAAACCCAAATCTGGATGCCCGGACGGGGATTCGAACCGCCGTCCTCCCGAATGCGAGGCCAGAACGCTAACCGTTACACCGCCCCGCTCGGTGTCCGGTTCACTACATGCGACCAGACGTAGAATGTCCGGTTATTAAGAAATTTTAAAAATTACTGGTTGATGGTTTCTCAGATGTGTAGTGGGTAAACAAGGTCGTCGCGTCTCACTCCTTATCCTCCGATTGGCTGAAGGTAATTCAACTTTTTGCTCTGTGTTTGTTCGCGGAGAATTAAAGAGTGAATAGTGTCATTAATCTGTACGTTACAAGTAAATAATGAGTGAGCTATCAAAATAAAAAAAAATAAAGAAGATCACAAATACTAATTTGGAGCAAAGAATAACACGACAACATGGAAAGAAATGGACAGATAAACGGATGAGAGAGCACTCCGAGAAGATGAAGAGATTTTGGGAAGAAAAGAGGAAAAAGAGCTGAAGATTAAATCTTTATTTCAAGTTCAATCGCTCTCCTAAAGGGAATAATCGCAAATAAAAATAAAATAAAATAAAAAAAGTTACTGTCGCTGCAGAGACAAGTGTTTGTCAAATTAAGGATTTAAAACTTGGCTGCGTAAGGAAAACGATTATACCGCATATTGTAAAATTTGATCGCATAAGGGCAGTGGAATACGGTTTCTTCCACAAAAGTATTTGTTGTTGTCATAACAATTATTTGTAAAAGTAGAGAAAGAACTGCCCCATGAATTTTACTTTTTCTAACGTACTCCCAGCCGCGGGCAAATGTTCGGTTGTCTGATTGTCTGGTCGTAGATATCTGGATATTCCACATTTCTCCACCGAGCGTGGTGGTGTAACGGTTAGCGTTCTCGCCTCGCATTCGGGAGGACGGTGGTTCAAATCCCCGTCCGGGCATCCAGATTTGGGTTTTCCATGGTTTCCCAAATCACTCCAGGCAAATGCCGGGATGCTTCCTTAAAAAGGCCATGGCCGAATTCCTTCCCATTCCTTGCCCTCCATCCTTTCTCGTCTCTAAAGACCTCGCTGTTAGAGAGACGTTTAGCAGATAAAAAGATAAAGACATTTCTCCCGCCGCGCCGTTGAAATCTCAAAAGTTGGCAACCCTAGTTTAGACGTCACTACTGACGCTGGCATAAAAGTCCTCACTCGAATAAATTTCTAAAATATTTCGTATCTTGCAGATATTTTCGTGGGGTTTCAGTTTTGGTGTTGGCCGTGGTATCTTGATTGTGTACCTGCCGATACGGCCCGGGCGGGTGTTTGCTTGAGGCCTCTAACTCGGTCAAAGTGCAAAGGTGTGGGACCCAGTGACCAACAACAACAACATTGACACTGACTCAACACCCAGCACGCGCCTGCCACGGGTATGACGTCGAAACTCTAGCCTCTTCAATAGTACGCGGCTATTGTTTTTATAATCATTACTCTGCGACCACAAAGAATGCCTTTAGTAACCCCGTAATATAAATCTCCCCCAATGACCTGTTCGACCATTGCGAGGCTGCGTTCTGATCTTCATCCCCTTTCTCCTCTCGAAAAGATGGTGTCGTGGGTTTCTTACTTGTGACTGTGGAACGGGACGATATGTCCTTAAATTTCTCGTCAAATCCTATCTTGTGGATGGTGTTTCCTGGAGTAGGGCATATTTCTCTGATCCGTCACGAATCTGTCGAGATTTCATTGTATTAGTTATTTAAGAAATCAGGAATATGATATTCTCATTACTCGCCCAAATATTTCCACCAGTCGTCTCTTTTTCACGCGTTGTATCAGTAAAGGGTTCCTTATACACGACTTTGTTGGCCAGTATCGGCCACTATTCATCTTCTTGATATTTTAAGCTGATGTAAGTACTTGTGTTTAATTTGTAGCGGAACAAAGATCTGTCATTACTATTTTTTTTCAATCAGTCTCTCTGTAATTCTCCAGCTCTTCCTGTCTTGAACTAATCTCTTCTTCGCAAGAGACCGTTACAACCTACGTCGTCAGTTTTCTGTTCCATATATTGTAATCTTTGTCTTTATTTCTAGTAGTTACCTTTGACTGTTCCCTTGACAGCCAAATTAACCAATCCAGCATGTATTAAAATATGACCTTCTAACCTGTCTCTTCTTTCTGTCAGATTCTACCACAAACTTCTTTCGTCACCCATCATTTCATACTTTTACGCACGGTACTTGTATACCAACGATTAGACGCTTCGTGTCACAATGTATTCGCTGATGCTGACTCGACTAGCAGCTATCAAAAACAGCAGTGATTGGTTAAGAACATGTTCAATTCTCTCCGCCAGTTGCGCGCGATTGTGGCGGTCACGTGACCGAGTCGCCGCTACACAGCGCTGTTGTCGCCTCGTCTGACAGCTCAATCGCTAGAATTCTTATTGTTATCCTAAGTAGTGTTCACCGTTTTTTGGCTTGTTCCATGTGTTTGTTTGTTTGTTTTTTTGTCACCGTGGAGAACAGGGAAGGAAATGTAACCAAATGGTTGATTTTTTATATACTTTTATGTTAATCAGAAATTTGAAGGACTGTTCGTAACGAATAACACTAAATAAATTAGCAAGAACAAATCGTTTCCGGAGCTTATTTATTGAATTGAATGAAACTGGATTCATCATTCAATCTGAGGAACAGATCGGAAAAAAAATTAAGAACATTAAGGATGCCGACAGAAAGTAATTTAGCTATGAATAAATACTACAAAGGCTTCAGGCTATCACCACTTCGTCAGTTAATTTCTAGTTTGGACTTAGATGAAATCGCACCTCTTATCAGTGTATCTTTTTCATAAGTTGAAGAGTAACCACATCAAGTAATTCCTAAAACTTTCAAACAATTAGCCGGCGAATATTTCTGTAGGCTAGTGGTTCCTGGTTCTATTAGAAGAAACGCAGAGGACCCTGCTTTTACTCTTCGTCTAATTCATCGTGGACTTTTTTTTTAACCTAAAATTCATTTAACAATTGTTTATTCAACTCAGCATTAGCCGAACGAATCAATCGTTTCAGAACTATGCCGATACGACGTGATTTGTAGCTGAGGTGAGATTGGGGGGGGGGGTCTGGCGAAATCACACCAAGGGGGAGGAGGGAGGCGTCGACGGAAATCTCACTTGAGGTTTTGAAATTATTGGCAAGGAGGTTAAAAAGAAAAGGCCCACAAAAGACAACCGCCTCGGAAGTAGCCCGCTAACCAACGACTGAGGTGGGTACAACACGTCACTAGCCACAGCTCAACTGTAAATACTTGAATCTTCTGTAACATAGTGCGTAATTTATAAGAAAAACTTTATTCATAAAGTTATTCGGATACTTGACGTTGTGATTATCGCCGTCCTCGTGTATACTGTCTGCCGTGTGGTTGTGCCGTGCGTGCTCGCGCAGGCCGAGCCGAGACCCGGCGCGCGCAGGTGCGGCGCGGGCTGCGGGGGGCAGGCGCCGCGCGGGGCCAGTAGGGTCGAGTCAGTCGCGCGTCGGCCGCCGCGCAGTGCAGACGTGGTGTGTAGTGAGTGCGAGATGTGAGCGATGGACGCGGTGTCCGCAGACGACGACGGCGGCCGCTGCCGGCTGCTGGCCGTGCGCAGCCTGTCCGGGGGCCGCGCGCCCCCCGGGGGCGGCTCCAGCCCCCGCACGCAGCAGCGCCGCGAGAGGGAGCTGCAGAGGGCGGCCCGCCGCCGCAGCTCCATGGCCCGCGCCGCCTCCGTGCCCCGCCTCCGGGTGAGTCCACCCCCGACATCGGCTGTCGGAGCGAGTGCTTAACATTGCGCCAGTTCGTTTTTTTTTTTTTTTTTTTTTGTACGTCTCTTTTTAACATCGAGGTCTTTAGAGACGGGAAAGGATGGGGGGCAAGGAATGGGAAGGAATTTGGCCATGGCCTTTTGAAGGAAGCATCCCGGCATTTGCATCCCGATTTGGGGAAACCATGGAAAACCCAAATCTGGATGCCCGGACGGGGATTCGAACCGCCGTCCTCCCGAATGCGAGCCGAGAACGCTAACCGTTACACCGCCCCGCTCGGTCGCCATTTCGTGCCTTAATTAGCTATGTTTATTTATTATCATCATCATTACTCCGCGATTCACTAAAAGTGTGTGGCGGAGGGTACATTGCACCTATCCGAAAGTGTAATAGTTTGGAAGGGATATACGGGATATGGCAAGAGTCGCCCATGGACTAATTTGAGGAACCATCTTGGCATTCGCCTGGAGCGATCTGGGTAAATCATGGAAAACCCAGATGAGGATGGCCGGAGTGATTTAGCGATAACTACTCCTGTCTGATTTTAAATTTACTCGCCTCGTAATAATCATTTCTATTCCATTACCGAATCGGTTGTGGCCCTGATTTCTTTTATTTTCGCGGTCATTCCAAGATATGAATGTTGCTGGTAGTAATATTTTTGTTTGCATTCATTCCGAAATAAGTCGGTCACGAATTTTTCAATTAGCTTCTGTCCAGAGCAATGCCTTCGCTGTTCTAGGTCTTGCCAACTTAACTCCTACAATATACACATTTTCGTGAATAATATCATTCTACGGACGTATGTTGAAATTTTCAGATCAAATGGACAATTCCTTCCCGAGCCCCTTTACGTAGAAGCTACACGGATTATTCTTGACCAATATCGTCCAAGGAACTTACGTACATGTTCATGCCGAAATGAAAATTCTTACTTGGATCGTTTACGTTAGGATGAAGACGTTAATGGTAGTTTTTATTTAAAGTTTGTGTGGTATTTGTATGTTTCATGTGTCTGATATGTCTAAAACAATATCTTCATACGGATTTGTGTACAATTTTCTCACCGAAAGACAATTCCTCGTCGAGTGTCCGGCGTTACGGAGTTGCTAAACGCTCTACCAAGTAATAGTACCTCTCATTACTCATCATGGTATCGTAAACAATCTAGGGTTTATTTTCTGTTTTTTACCGAGAAGGGTGTCCGCATACTTTACGCTGAATCGAAGGAAATGTTAAACTAAAATTAGAAAACGCTATAATTGAAAACATAATGAATTTCTCGACTTAACGTTTGCCTCTAGTTCTTCGATGCTCTTTCTGTCTTGTGACAGTAATGGTAGAGTTGTGCCAGGCAGATTTACGTTTTCTCTCTGTACACGTAACGTCTTTGTTTTTGGAGTTGCATTGAGTTGTGCTCAATTTCTTCAGTGACTACTTTACATATCAAGCTGCTGATATCGTTATTACGATTTCGTCATTACATTTCATTATTCCGTGCTATCAGAGTCCTTAAAATCGATTATAGCACCAGGGAAAGCAATCAAAGGCTTCCGACAGAGTTCTTTATCGTTCTGCTCGCTCTGATCCATGAGAACTTAATACCATTAAGAGTCGGAAGTTGTATTACGATATTCCTGTTTGTGAAATTTATTTGCTGCCAAAGAACGAACTTACATTTAATTATTCTTTCTGTGGGCCTGCAGTTTGTGGGCCTGCTGACCTCGTTTGAATTTTTGCAGTATCTGTCGCGCTACTTTCTAGTTATGAATGTCTCTGGCCAACTGCCAATAAAGTACGGTCCAAGTTCATACGTGACGTCACTGTGAGTTAATGTATCAATGCGCGTGTCATTGTGGCCTTGATTTTCTAGCAGTAATATTAGCGGAGACTGTGATTATGTTGAAATGCAGCCTGGACCAGAGTCACAACTGAAACTTATTGTTACAGCTTGAGCCACGAGGAATTTAGTTTTTATTTGTAATTTAAGCTGCTTTCATGAACGCTATGTTAGAGAAGTCATGTCTACTGCCGAAAGTGTTACGGTGTGCTTCGTTAGCTACAGCATAATCTACGCCATCGTGCGAGAAGTAACTTATCTCTTCGTCACTCACAAGCACTGCAATATTTCGCTAAAAATTTTCGCCGTAGCGCTTCTCTGACCAGCGGGGGCTGTATTAGAGCAAGCACTCCAACATCCCGACGCTTCGCCAGAAGATGGAGTCGGAAAGCGGCGCCGAAACGTCGCGTCACTGACGCGGCCCCTTTGTTGCTGGGCCCCGAGAAGTTTTTACGCACAAATTACTTTGTTGATAATAAAGCGTGTAGTTCGTGATGTTTTACAGAAGGCGACAAACAATTCCACCATTCCTTTCACGGTATTATTAGAAAAATGGTAAGCTAACTACGAAAACGTCTGTTGGCGGTCATTGTTAAAGTTGTATTTACTTCCGTGTGATTGCGTTAACGTTTACTCGTATTTTTTCGGTGGGTGCGCGGTAACGCTCTGGCCTCGTATTCGGGAGTACGCTGGTTCGAATTCCAGTCCGCCACCCAGAGTTTGGTTTTCTATGGTTTCCCCGAACCACTCCAGGCGAATAGCGGAGTGATTACTTCAAAAGGCGATGGCCGAATTCCTTCCCGATCCTTTCGCCTCTCTACTGCCCTGATATAATATCTCCTCCGAAGCACCTATCAGCCGCGTATGGTCCTTATTTGAGTGAAAGTTATGTTGATTATAAGACCATTTACCACAATGATTCCTTTTGATAATCTCAACATTTTTCCGCCTGAAGTAATTTCGTAACAGCTATTTTCACGTTTTCATTACCAGTGAGTAGTGTGTTACAAACTGATAAATTGGAAACAACAGCTTATGGTTTTAGTAATGCGAACATTTTCTTTCTCAGCGAAACGTCGAGGATAGGTAAAAATCTACCTTTTGCGGAATGACGGGTACTGAATTTTGCATGAAATCAACTTGCAAAAGTAACATAGTTCAGTGTCTTTGCTGAAAGGGGTCTAAGAAAGGAGAAGAGCTAAAGTAGGCCTAATATTATCTAAGTTTCCTCCCTTCTGCCTACTTTTTCTCGTCTCGGGGGTTCCTGCTGCACTGGTGTACTGTGCTTCTTAACCTACTTCTTTGAAAACATTTAAAGAAATAAAGTTAGGCAAAAGTAGCGAAACCAAACAAAGAGCAAGTAGAATGTCCGTTATTTCAAAATTCATCGTCAACAATACCGCCAAAATGAAATTGTGCTTTCAGTATTAGTACACAGCCTAAAATTATTTATATCTGTGAGTTGACTGGTTAACTTGTATACATTTAACTGCCTTTTTATATGACAGCAGTATAGTGCTTCAGTTCATTTGTCATGTATCTGGTTTACTCGATTTGTTTGCACTATTTTTATCACATCAATACGAATTTCTTCTTTTCTACGGAAGTACATTATCCGCCTTTCCATACATCTCCGATTTCGTCCCTCTTCCGTTTTATTTGCTCGTGATGTTTGCATTCCAGACTAATATAGTCTCTGATTTCGTTCGTCTACTGTTTATTTTTTAATCACATAAATATTACTCTTTTTTTTTCTAAAGTATTGGATGTGTCATTTGTGAGATCGAACATATCTTATGAAACCGGGCCTTAGTCTAAAAGTTGAAATGTATATGTTGTGCCGTTCCGTTTTCTATACCGATAAAATCCTCTTTTATGACACTGTATAAGAGAGTCCGTAACTTCAGTCTCTTACGTAAATCAGTTCGTAATTACTTTCACGGAATGAGCTTAGTGATTTTATGTTTCAACGGTTGGTAGTGGACAGATGTCTGGACCGCCGATGGCTTTCTCGTGCGATCTTCAGCGCAAGCTGCTCGGGTTTCAGCTCGTCTCTCGTATCGCGGTGTCGTCTTCTGAAAGTAGTTAGGTGACCTGGCCTGGGAGGCTGCCCGCGGAATAGTTCTGTTCTTCTAGGAAGTGTTTCGAGCCGAGCCAAGCGCTGACGAGATGCCGCGGATCTATTTGCGGCGTGGTAGTGGCGACACTGCATCGCAGGCTAATGCATTTACTCAGGTTAATTGAGGAAAAGCTTGAAGCACTGGGAGAACCTAAGCATAACCTTGCATAAGGGATCAAAGTAAACAGTCGACGGGTCACGCTTTGCTGATGACTTCCCATTGTTTGGAGAGAGAAAGTAACGCTACCGAGAAAGTAAAGGGAAACGTGTGGGAGAAGAATTTGGATCGACTGTTAAAGGAAGCAAGATTAAATGTACAGGTATTGTCAGATATACTAGAATAAGGAGGAGAATTGTGTTACTTAGCAAGTATAATTACAATTTAGGGCCGAATCAACGACGCAAAAAGCGGGATACCACTGCCGAAGAAGGCAAACTTCATAAAGAGAGTTTTTTTTAAAATAAAAAATTGTACATTGCCCTAGAGGACCTACTCGTGATCCATAAATTACCTGATTAAAATTTATTTTTTAAAAAAATATTTTTACCCACCACCTACCCTTGTGACTTACCACATTTTGGAATTTAGGTCTTGATTTTAAACGAAGCACCCAGTGTGACGTCACTGAGCTTAAACCCCGCCCCCGCCCCCTCCCCCTCCCCCTTGTCAAGCCGTGAATCCCCCTCCCCCCCTAACACGTGACCTAGTTTATGAATGGGCCCCCGGATCTTTGTAAACACTACGCTTTTTGGAAGTAAACGCTTCGCTTCAAGAATACTTCGGAGAATGTTCAAAGTCTCGAATTGGAAATCAAATCGACGCTTCAGGTACCAGTGGAGCTTGGTTTGGAGAAGGCTGGCTGGTAAGCGAGGAGGGTTACGGTGGAGCATCACAGGAAGGGGGCGGAGTTTACACGGCGGTGTATTACTGCGCGTGCTGTAGTCCACACTGAAGGCGCATGACGAAACTAAAGTTTACAGTACCCAGTATCAGCGGAGACAGTGGTTAGGTTCAAATGTAACATGCACCTAATTTTTGTTTTGTTTTGTTTTTGTTTTTTGTATATGGCACAAGAAGTCTAGGTACTATTAGTGATTAATAAGCTATTTTCATCAGCGCCTCATTACTGACATAGTGTATCGCGACTTTAACATGATTTGTCACATCCGCAATTAAATGTTAAGCCATGTGTGGATTGGTTACTATGTTAATGAGGGGGATTGTAACAGATGTGATAAAAGATCTGTAATGGGATTCATTACAAGACAGGAGAAGGGTGAAGAGGGTCATGGGAGTGTACAAGGCGTATATTGGTGATGAGGCGTGGAAAGATATTGGTGTAAGAATTAAAAGTAATGCATGGAAGAGAAAAGATGACCATGACCACAAGCTGGCACTCGATTTCAGGCACAAGGGTGTGGGAAGATTCTCTTTTTTAGGTAAGGGTATCAGGGTTTAGAATAAGTTACCAAGGGAAATTATGAATAATTTACCAAAAACGTTGAAAGAATTTAACGTTAAAATTTGTAGAGGGCAAATGTAGGTGGGTGCAGGAAAGGGGGAAGATTGTTAGGGAAATTGCCACCGGAGCGTCCACTCCATTGCAATTAAATTAAATTGTAGAATGTAAGAACAGTAGAGGAAAACGAACATTAAAATAATGAAAAGAGACAGAAATAAACACTGCTCGAGTGAATATGTCACTTGATAAACCCCGCCGCTTCAAAGTCAGTGCCGCCATTGTCAAGAAACTTAGCTGACAATGGCTGCAGTACCGCTGCGTTTAATCATTAACCGACGATTTCCTCAGAAAGTTTTATTCAAATACAACACGGAGAAACACATAGCTGTAGTGTTTATTCCAAGTAGCACCTGGTCGTCGTGAATCCAAACAGTTATTTAGGGTGTCACGAATTACCTTAATACACATTTAACACAGGGGGCGTAGATTTGAATAACGATTTAAAAAAAAAAAACAAAAAAACTGCGTCTTGTGGAGAATATCACTCCGCTGTAATTGGCGCGCGAAAAAAAAAAGGACGTCTCAGTATGGCAAACCTGCTGACTTTTGTAGCAGAGTACCAGGATTATATTTTTCTATAACTGTATTTACATAACCAGGTTCTGATACACTATTACAAGAAATATTTCGCGGTTACTATGAAACAGGGCGTGTTACGTTATAGGAAATTTGTCCGGATGCTATCGGAAAGCGGTTCTGCCGTATCGTGCTGTTCAAAACATTTAAACAACTCATTGTCAATGCTTGGTAATTCTTTTACAATTTTTTCTATTTATTTTTCGAGCTCGCTTCATTTGGTTACTGGACGCCATGTTATGACGTCATTTCCTCGCGCAGCATTTCAAAGAGAAATCGTATACTGCAGCATTCCCAAAAGCGTTTTATCAATGTAGATGAAAAGTTTGTTCCGTCTCTCTTGTGACGTCACAACCCGCTGAGGAACGCATTCTGTAGGTATTTGTAACAGCAATTTTTCAGTCGTTAGTCCCGCGATCTATCGTTATCAATTATTTTCCACTGCAAATTTATTGACTTTTTTTATAACGTCGTTAGAGAACGTGCATAAACCACGTAGCTCCATTTTGACCTCCTGTGAACCCCCCACCCCCCCACGTAGCCCTGCGTGGCTTTTCCATCTACCCCACGCCCTTCCCTCCCACGTAGAACGTAGCTATTTTCCCTTTTGATTTCAGAAGACATTTTGTACTGTTTTCTCGTATCAGACTATTGCAAATTACATACGGAGATAATTAACTGGGGGAAATAAATATTCACATGCTGTTGTGTGTTGTGTTCCTCATTTTAACTGTGAAAAATGTTATGAAAGGAAAGCTACGTGGCCTGGCTTGGAACCCCCCCCCCCCCCATGTAGCCTTCCAGCCAACCCCCTCCCCCCCGTGGACCGAGCCACGTAGTTTGTGCACGCTCCCTTATCACTGAGCCAACAATCGGTATTGTTCGGCACAACAATGCTGCTAGGTGATTCGTGAGCAGCTGATTTCTCATGTCCACACTGGGCTGTTTCAACGTAACCTTCCGCCGTCCTACCAGCAGCTGCCAGTGCATCCCTGCGGACGACGTAGTCCCGTCTCAGTGTGTACAGTGCTTCATGCGTGCAGCGTAGTATTCGGCTACGGTGACGCTACGACAGGCAGTAACGTGGATGCTGGTTTGTGGAGGGTGCATTGCTGCAAGCCAACCGTAGCAGCCCCTGGATGAGGGTGCTACGGTGGCTGTTGGGTGTTTCTCTGAGGGAGAAACTGCGAAATGAAGAGATAAGAAAAATAGCTGGGATGGGTAGTGAAGGGTAGATTAGGGGGTGTGGTCAGAGGTGAGGAAGAGCCAGTGAAGATAGCACGGGGGAGGAATTGTCCACAGGGGGACAAAATTAAAATTAGCCGTGCACGGAACCCAGCAGTAGTGAATAGTATATGTAAAACCTCTTTAGCGACGGTATACAGAGCTCGTAAAGAATCTAATTTAGTGGTTCTGCTCGACAACATGGAGCAAAGTGTATTGTATAACCTGTGTCACTACGCAACATATTATCACTTCATGCCTAGAGGGAGGGTGTTGGTTTTCCGTTGTGGATTGTGTGTGGATGACAGTGAATGTTCCTTACTGTCTGTGTTGTGAGTGAAGGAAGCCAGAGGCTGAAGCGTACTCTTCCTACTACACGTAGGCCTAACGTCACCTTCAGACTGCACTGCGGAGGGGTTGAACCCAGGACAACCTGGTGATTAGGAATCGTGCACCACAAGGGAGCGTACGTAAACCACGTAGCTCCATTGTGGCCTCTAGTGAAAGATTCCCTCCCCCCCCCCCTTTCTACCGCGTGTGCCACGTAGCTTTTTTTCCCCCTATTGATTCCAGAAGACATTTTCTACTGTTTTCTCTTGTCAGACTGTCGTAAATCACATACGGACATACCCAGGCCCGCCGTAAGCGGGTGTGCAAGGCGTGCACGGCACGCGGGCGGCACGTCGAGGGGGGCGGCAAATCGAGTGATCGACAGTCGCCGTCCCGCGATAGTTGCCACTCCATTGTCGCCGCGACGAAACTTTCGTAGCGGGAGACTTTTTTTTTCTCTTTTAAGCTCGACTGTGGCAATCTCGCAGTTTTTTGGCCCTGTTCGGAAAACTCCTAGATCCACCACTGGCTGTAGTTAGACAGGGGGCGGCATAATCCGTATTGCACACGGGCGCTCAAACAGCTAGCGGCGGCGGGCCTGTCTGTACCTTATTTTAAATATGACAAATAAAATGAATGGAAAGCTACGTGGCGTGAGTAGGAACCCCCTCCCCTCCCACGTAGCCCTTTCCTCCCCCCTCCCCTCTCCGACCAAAGGCACCCATTTTAGGAACTCTCCCTCACAAGTATGTGCAAATAACTGTCGACTCAATTGTCTGCGTCTTAACATATCTGTACCTGGATGTCGAAAACCAATGATGTAACCGCTTCACGTATTCCTGTTTAAAAACACTCGCACTTCCCAGTTCTGGGAGCCCGACACCTGTCGGTTTTACGACTCTCATCCGGATTACATCGGGGGTGGGTGGCTAGCCCTGTCAGCGGCTGTTGGTCGTGACCGGCATAAACAATTTGCTGTGAGTGGAGACTTTCCCCGCGTACTGATGAAATGAATTGTTCACAGGAGTTAAGCCGGATAGCGTCGTAAAAAGACAACGTTTCCACAACCGGCTAAAAGTTGTCTTCACCAGGTCTATTACTTGAGATATTGTTACCTGTGTAGTCTAGTATGTGATTTCAGGTAACAATATCTGAAGTAATTGACCTGATGAAGACAACGTTTAGCCGGTTGTCGAAACGTTGTCTTTTTACGACGCTATCCGACTAAACTCCTGTGAAGGATTCATTTCAATTTGCCTCTGTATCAGCAAGCCCGCCGCCGTGTTTGGCGCATATTCGCGAATCGAGAATAGTTCAAGTTTTTAAGGTCAAAAGTTGACCTGATCTGGCTAACATACGAACTTTGATTCTTGCATCGAATTCAGTGCGGCACAAAAATAACCCTTTTTTTTTTACTTTTGGTAGCATTAACTGCTCTCCAATGTAAATACCTAAAGATGGAAGCGCAGGGTGACAACAAAGGGAAGCACTTCACTGAATCGCAATCTACAGTTTTAATGCACGTTTTTTGAGTCGTAGCTATAGTATAAATTAATGTTCGTATTTAATTTAAGATCAAATACTACGAATAGCAAACTGCTTTCAATTCATGTCCCGAAAACACCTCTGGCCGCTGCCAATCGACAACGGAGCACCGGCGCGTGACGTCAGCTGTATGTGACGTCACCGTGTACAGTAACATAGATGTAGAAGAGTCTCAAATGTCTTGATCCCTAGTTCAGATCTGACTGATTTATGAAACCGACACTTATTTCCCCCGTAGGGTTTGCTGTGATGGATTTTGAAGACTTGCTGTTTAGTTTGGATGGAGTTACCGCGCTTAAGACTGACACAGCTGCCGCCGTATGAGAGATTCTGACAGTGCGTGCGTGCTCCGTGGTGACACCTGTTGCTTGTGGTCCTCCGAGTCTGCCCTGGGCACCTGTGCAGTGGTTTTCCTCGACATTTACCGCCGCAGCTCCGTCGTCTTCCGACTGCGGTCGTGCTCGCGCAGAGAAAGTGAGAGCCGGTGAAGGGCGCATTCCTCAATGATCACTGCACTTACACAACGCCTCCATCTTCGGAAACCACCGGGCGTGGCACACAGTCCAATTCGGCGCCTCGACCACGGGCTAAACTAACAGAAATTCTGCTATGCTTGCCGTGACTAACACTACAAAACGATAACCACGAAACCAACTCTCTACACAGCAAATAAACATTTTTCTGATATCAGTCTCTCGACTGGTTTCATGCAATCCTCCATCCTCTCTTGTCTTGCGCTAATCTCTCCACCTCAACATACACCTTACAACCTACGTCCTCAATTATCTGCTTCATATATTCTAATCTCTGTCTTCGTATACAGTTCTTACCTTCGACTGTTCCCTCTGCTGACAAAGTCAGTCCCGCCCGTCTTAAAATGTAGCCCCCCATCCTCTCTCTCCTTCCTGCCACACTCTTCCATAAACTTCTTTCGACATCCAACATTTTAAAAACCTTGATTTCGCAGTTTATCCACGCACTTAATTTCCAGCATCCTTCTATTCAAATATTTCAGTTTACTTTCTTTCTTGTATTCCTAGATTCGACGCTTCGATGCTATAAAGCGCTGTGCTGCGTACGTAGGGTTTCAAAAGTTCTTTCTGACTCTTTCTGGAACTAACAAATTTGTCCTTCTCAAGAAGGTTCGTTTTGGCCAGTGCTATTCTGCTTTTAACATCATTCTTGCTTGTCCGAACACTTTTAATTTACTTCCTAGCTAACGGAAACCACTTTTGTCCCCTGTCTCATGAGTACTCGTCAGTATTGCGACATTGGTGTTATTGGTTTGCCCTTTAGAATTTTATTTTGGATTCTATCAGCATTTTTTTAAATTATCAAAATTCTTGATTTCGAAACGCACAAAGAAACTTTTCCCACTCCCGTATACACGAAATCGAATGCCAGCTCGAACGCATGGTTATCACTTCCGTTCGATGCGCTACTCCCAGTTCTTCTAACACTATATAATCAAGCCTCGTACACTCCCATCACTCTCTTCACCCTCCTCCTGTCTTCCAATGAAACCCATTCCAGCTGTTTTATCATATCAGTTACTCATTGTGTTCTGCGTTTATTTCCAGAAACAAATCCTGCAGCCCTTTTTTTTGTATCCTCTCCAACTCCTGTATTTGATACTCAAACTGTTGGTTCCATATTGTATCACCATGTTGAAGCAATGGTCTGACCTAAGTTTTGTAACCCAACTCCTTACTTCTCTGGTATATAGCATCATCACTCTCTCCATCAAGTGATGGCTTTGTAAGCTTTTCCTGCTACCTGTACAATGTGTGTCCTGCCGAGTTGAGTTTACTGTCAGATGTTATGCCAAGGTGTTTACGGTCTTTGTCTGGCAGTGTATAATGTGTGCAGTGATCACTTTGTCGCTATTCCAGTTGGCTCCGGAGGTTAATCGGAGAGAGAAAGCGGTGGGTGCCGCCTGTTACTGAGGAAGGTCTGTTACGTCGTGAACGGCTTTGTGACAGATGCGCATTTCACGGCGTTCCACAGTGAAAGCTGTGCACATCCGACAAGTAGAATGGTTCTGCCAATCGCGACGAGTATCGCCGCGGTACAGATACGCTGGATTCCAGTGCGTCGCATCCACTGAAATAATGATTTGCTGCAAGAAGAAGTGTGCGAGACGCTATTGGTTTTTGGAAACCATCGTCAACCATCTAGGGTTTTCTGCTATTCGGCAGGTCCATTCACAGCGACAACCTTCCACACCTCCCTATGCTCCGCCATTCTTTTAGTCTATTTATTTCCCATGATGTCATGCAGTATTTTCTTTCTTCGTAGACTTCTTTTTCTACCTCCGTTTACGATGCCCTCCAGGGTGGTTTTAAGCAGGCACTCATTCCTCAACCAGATTTTGGTTTTCAATGGTTTCCCAAATCATTCCAGGCAAATGCCGGGATGCTTCCCTTAAAAGGCCATGGTCGAATTCCTTCCCATTCCTTGCCCCCCCCCCCCCCGAATCCTTTCCCGTCTCTAAAGACCTCGCTGTTAAGAGACGCTAAGCAGTTAAAAAATATATATATTCCTCAATACATGACCAATCCAGTTACTTTTTCTATTCCTTGTAGCTTTTATAAGGGAAATTTTCTCTCCTACTCTTTCCAACAGTTCATCATTCCTTACTTTGTCTTTCCAACTTATTCTCTCCATCCTCCTCCATATCCACATTTCCAAAGCTTCCAACCTGTTTATATCTTCTTTCCGTAGCGTCCATGTTTCTCCCCATATAGCCCTACATTCCATACAAAACATTTAGTTAGTTTTTTCCTCAGTTTTTTATCCAGCCGTCCGGAACCAGCCCAAGAAAATTGTTTTGTATACTAGTGCTAGATTTGTCTAATTTGCGTTTTTGAACTGAGTTAATTAAACGTCCTTACATGGTTAAGAATAACAAAACGAATTTGTAAAATTTCATTCATATTGTTGGATGCTACTATACGACAGTGGGTAGTAGTTTGCGAAGGGTCCTACCAGAAAGGATTCCTGTATTTTTCAGAGTAATGCTTGCTTGTGTTGGACCGGGAGGCCGAGTTCATGCATTAGCGGTTTATTTGACGCGTGTCCCGCAGACAGACACGGCGCTGCTGTTTTGTTTGTTACGCGATATGGCGGCCGGGGTGCAGGGGGAAGCTGTCTCATCACCGACCAGTCGACTGGAGCCTGGCGGCGCTCCAGCGTCCAGTTTATATCTGGTGTTTGTCCAGTGGCTGCGTGCTTTCACTCTCGCCGTTACTATTCACTGACACAGTTTCCTGCCGGCTGCGCAATCCGCCTCCGTCGTAGCAGCGCTTTTCTTTTCTCTAATTGGCGTTTGAGGGCTACCAGCAGTGCTCGTGACTCGCATATGTTCATACATGCTTGTTCATGCACTGAAAGCATCGTGTCAGTTTGAGTGGTTTCGCATGTTATTCCGCAGTCAACAGGTGGGTCTCAGCGAACGAGGACTGCCGTCCTACGGGTTGTGGGTCCCTGGGTTGCTCGCTCTGTAGTCACCCCGTGTCTCCCCTTAAACAGTGCACCTACCGCCACTGTGTCGACTATCCCCTCTTGTGCTTACAGCAATATTATCCGTCAGATCGTGATATCACTCCCCCAGCCGCATTACTTATACCAATTATCCTACGGAGTACAGACAGCGTGCAATCCGAACCATGGAGCGTCCATAAACTACGTTGCTCCATTTTGGCCACCTGTGAACCCCCACCCCCACGTAACCTGAAGTTGATTTTGCCTCTCCCCGCCCCCCCTCCCCCCCGCGTGGTTCGTAGTTTTTCCCTATTGATTCCAGAAGATATTTTGTACTGTTTTCTCTAGTCAGACAATCGTAAATTACATACGCAGATAATTAAACGACGGAATAAATATTCACATGCTGTTGTGTTTTCTGAACCGTATTTTAACTGTGGTAGATAATATTAATGAAAAGCTACGTGGCTTGGCTCTGAACAAACCCCCCCCACTCCACCCCCACGTAACTCGGAATCGGAACTACAGACCTTATGACTACCATGGTTCGGATCTTTATGGCAAGTCATATTTTATTATTGCCTTCTTTTTGAGCGGTAATGCCGAATTAAACACTGCTTGAAGGTTCCTGATTGTATTTACGTTCTGAAACTGATAGGGAGGAAAAAAAGTTTCTGGAAAAATCTAAGAGCATGGTGGATCACGGTTCAGTGGTAAATTTGTTATTGGATGGCAGTAGAGAATGGCAGAGGAATATGAAGGTTAGGATACATAAAGGTGGTAATTTAAGTACGTTGTAATGGATATGTTCAGACGAAGAGCTGACGACAGAGAAATAAGAGATGTAATTATTTATAGGTGGTCAGTTACGGCACGGAATTCCTTAACCAAAGAAATAACTATTTCCCCATTTAAGTACTACTTTGCACGGTCAATAAAATAAAATGATCGTATAGCATTTTTGACCGGGAGATTCCCAGCGATTGATCGGGGGCCAACAGACTAGAGTTTCCGATTTGCCGCGCAGTTCACCTCTTATCGTAAGTAACTAACCTAACCCGGCAATCCTACCGGGTACAGGGGACCTACAGTTTAACGCGGAATCCGAACCACGGAAGCGTTCTGGCGCACTACACATCACACAACAAGCTGTGTCAGTGGTGAAAATCGCAGCCGCGTCGGGGATTCGAGCCGGGGACCTTTAGTTTGTCAGTCAGACGCCTTAACCACTGAGCCACCAAACTGCTTCGTGCCTGGGGTAATTTTACGTGTGTCTCTTCATTACGTCACTGAGTGTTTCAAAACGTAGGCTGTGGGGTGTGAGGAATCTCGGGTTGTGATAAGATGCGTCGTCAAGTAGCACGCGCGTGTGGCGTTAATGACGCAGGATTCACACTCGCCGAGCGCGTCCAGCTGACGAAACCGCCCCGTCCCCGCGCGGCTTTCCCCGACTTTACTCCGAGCTTCGGGAAACACTGACAGCCGTCAGATAAACGCAGATCCCTGTCAGGTGCGGCTGATGCATCGACCACAGCGTGGAGCTAGGAGCACCGACTCGTTCCGAGTCGTCACCAGCCCGTCGCTGACGACCTCTACTCTTGCACTGCGTGTCCCACACTAGGCCGGCCGTCTTGTTTGCGCGAGCACGCTCCCTATAAGTGTCATTTCATCTCTTTTATGGGAGCGTGCATAAATCACGTAGCTAAATTTTGGTCTCCTGTGAACCCCCCCTCCCCCCACGTAGCCCTACGTGGCTTTTGCCTACACCCCCTCCCCACGTAGCACGTAGCTTTTTTCCCCTTTTGATTCCAGAAGACATTTTGTACTGTTTTACTCCTGTCAGACTATTACATACAGAGGTAATTAACTCAAGAAAATAAATATTCACATGCTGTGGTGTGTTTTGTTTCTCGTTTTAACTGTGAAAAATGTTATGAAAGGAAAGCTACGTGGCCTGACTTGGAACCCCCCCCCCCCCCCCGTAGCCCAGCGTAGCCTTCCAGCTAACCCCCCCCCCCCCTGGACCGAGCCACGTAGTTTGTGCACGGTCCGTATGTCACCAGAGTCTGGATGAGTAGTAACGCAGCGTGGTGGGTGAGCGTTAACTCTCTCGTCTCGCATTCGCGAGGACGCGGGTTCGAATTGGTTTCCCCAAATCACTTATCACTTCACTCGAATGCCGTGATGGTTCTCTGGGAAGGCCATGGTTCAAATTCCTCATTCCCACCACTCTCCAGACAATAATGACGACGACGTCGACGAGGCGCATAACCATAAGAATAGAAGCTTTACCTACGACCGAATTTACGTACAGGTCGCATTTTGTGTTGCTTTGTACCGTTACTTACCAATACTTCAATGAATTAACCATGTCAGAAACTGAAATGTTTAGTTTGCACTCCTGAACAAACGGGTTGTTTTTGTTATTATGTGTATTGTGATCGTATCTGTGCATATGATTTCCGCTCCATAAGGACCGAGTGCTTTGGCGTAGTCAGTACTGAGTGGTATTGTCACTGTCATCGCGCCATGGATAGATGACGTTATCGCCTATATAGTGACATCAGAACAAATACCTAAGAATCATTGCCAACGCCCTGCGGTACATGCCAAATACACCACTCCAACTTAGGCATACAAAGACTCGTTGATTACATCAACGACAAATCTTCCAGATTCTTTCAACAAGCACACCATTCGCCACTTAGGACAAAGTGAATATCACGACGAAAGCAATCAACCAGCCACAACACTAAGCAGAAGGTATAGGGTCTGACAGTAACATCATACAAAAAGAAATATCCAGCCCGTCACCCGCTATCTCTACAGAAGTCAGGTACTCCAGCACTGTCTGGGAACAGGACCTACCAGACGTCTGTCTGCGCCTCAACCAGTCCGGCTCCTTGCTGTTATCCTTGGTCCTGCTCTTCCATGGACTTTTCGCTCCTGTCGCGGCACGGAGTTGCAGGTGTTACGTATGGCCTCCGGACAAAAGGTCTTCTGCTCGCGGCGGCAGTTCGAAGGCTGCATGCTGACGTCACAGCATACCAGCGGCAGACAGCATACCAGGGAGCGTTCATAAACTACTTAGCTCGATCTAGGGGAGGCAGTGGTTGCATGGAATGCTACGCTGGTCTACGTGGAGAGGGAGGGGGGGGGGGAGTTCTAGGCAAGCCACGTAGTGTTTCAAGTGAATTTCAAGATAAAAATGTGGTGTGAAACAAAATTACGAGGCTTATCAAAGATGTTTTCCCAACGAATTTTCATTATCCATTTTAGAAATCTTTTAACCAGATCAAAGAATCATTCCATGCTAATGTAGACAGACAGACAGCACTGCAGCAAAAGAGAACAAAAAAATCAGCTTTTTTTTTTTTCACTCGGCAGGTATAGTTTTTTTTGTATTTTATCAGTTCGTGAACAGTGTTGAATGAGATAAGGAGAATGTTTTTAATAACATCTCAAGAAGAAATACAGGTTTTTGCCAATAAGTGATCATTTTCAAGAGCAGCTGGAGTAAAAATTCCATTCAGAATGTTTATAATCATAGAAAAGCACATAACGCAAATATTAGTAGTGTAGAAAAGCTCTTCTGGAATTAACAGGGAAAAAGCTGCGTGCCACATGGGGGAGGGGTGTGTTGAGGCAAAAGCCACGTCAGGCTGGGTGGGGGAGGGGGGTTGAAGAGAGGCCAAAATGGGGCCACGTAGTTTATGCACGCTCCCTAATATCTGTTAAACAAAGGCGCTGCGCAGTCTACACCACTGCGTCGCATTCACATCCAGCGCGAGCGTGTGTTGCGTCGAATGTGCCCTCCGCATCGCTACCATCTTTCGGTCGTTTCGTCGGGCATGTCGTCTTTTGAAGGCTGTGCTTGATGTGGATGTAAGGCTCAGCGCTACTGGCACCCTGGGGAAGCGAATCTCCTGCCATCTGTCTCCGAAACGAGTAACTCGTGTTCCGTGTGGTAAGTGTATTCTGAATGTGGAAACGAAACGCACACATCATCCAGTACAGCAGCGACAGAATAACACAACCCAAAGCTTGATACCCAGACTAGGATTCGAACCAGCGTCCTCCCGAGTACGAGGCTAGAGCGTTACCGCGCTCGGTTTCACGAGGAAGGGCATCTACATCTGCATATATACTCTGCAATTCACAAAACTGTGGGTGGCAGAGGGTGCTCAGCACCAAAGCTAATCTCTTTGCTGTGCATTCCAATCTCTAATGGTACGAGGGAAAAAAGAATTCATATAAGAATCAGTCCGGCACCTTATTTCTCTAATCTTATCTTTCCTGTCATTCCGGCTCAAATAGGTTGGTGGACGAAGTATTTCACTACACTCGTAAGTGAAAGTGGGAGTACACATGTTTACCAATACGTTTAAACCAGGAGTACCCAAACTTTTTATCCCATCGACCCCTTCATAGAATATTTGCCTTCTTATCGACCCCCCGCCCTCCCCAATATTAAGTATTTTATAAAAAAAACATTAAATTTGTTTGCCATTTCTGATGTTAAGCAATAAGGAGACATGCATAACAACCCAATTAAATAATTTATAGTTCCCATATCTTCTAAAATCCACTGAATAATACTATCAAAAATGGAGATATTTTTCACTGTTATTGTAATCTTAAAAAAAGAAACAAAATTATTGATAGATGAAAATTTTCCTATAGTTCCTCAACCGTACGTGTAATAAAACGTAAAATACACAGTTTTATTTGAAAATTTAATACAAATTATATTGACAGGAAAAATTTCTTTGTGTCATCTTGCTACTACTGTTGAATACCTTAAAAATATGTTAACACATCTTTTATTGAAGTAGCTGATATTAGTGGGACGGACGTATCTGAAGAGCAGCAGTAAGATTTTTGATATTCGGGTGAAAATTGGTAAGTTTTAGTCGCAAATCACCACGGTTTTCCAGGTTCAATACCCGTTCCTCTGTTTTGTTAAAATTACGGTCGCGTGGTTAAAACCAGCTTCAACAACGCGAGTAAGAAAGGTTCCGCCTCTGTTCTGAGCTTGGGGTAGACTACTTAGTAGCAATATTAACATTGCTCCAAACTTCAATGAGGTTTTCATTTTTAAACAACGCTTTAGCCTCGAGATCTACACATATTTCAATCAGCTCTTCTTCTAACGCGTATTTTGAATTTTTATTGCAATATTCCCAATTTTTTCCCTTTATACAGTTTAACTGACCTCTTTAGTATTAATCGACCCCCTTTCGACCTCCGTGTATTAATCGACCCCTGGAGAACTCATATCGACCCCTTGCTGTCTATATCGACCTCTTTGGGGACCCCTGGTTTAAACGAAACGTGCTTCGTCTATCTACCAGAGAGTCGCAGCCTAGTCTACTAATCAGTTCTGTGACGCTTTCATAAGGACTGTAGCAAGCGGTCACGAATCGAGCGGCTCTTCTCTGTACTTTCTCTATACTTTTGATCAACCCCTTACCAAACGGATCCCAAATGGCACTACAATAGTCCAAATATCCCCTAGATACTCGAACTTGGTTTTTCGTGCTTGGGGACAGCCTTTGGTCACTGCTGTTCTCTTCCCCTAAACCAGGCGTGGCCTTGAATATTTTTGTGGCCCGCTAGATTCATCACACATTTACAAAATATATTTATTTGATAATCACCTACTGAGTTGGTTGGAGCTCTGGGGTTCGACCCGCCCTATTGTTATCGACCTGCGGAGTCGATGCGTGGACTGTCGACTGCGCTCGTCCCTGTAGTGGTTGTATTTCGCCCCGCAGGTGACTCGCCGCCCCTGGATTATTAAACCTCCCCGCCTCCTCCCTTGAGTTATTGCGTCCCTCCCTCCCCAGCAGGCGTGAGTTATGAGAGCCAGCTACAGTCAGAAACTCTCTACCTCCCAAATGAAATACGCCATAAAAAAAAACTTTTCCGTAGACAATTGCAGTAAACTATTACGGCTACAACAGGCTGATCGATAATTTAATTTTCCGGTTAGCTTACTCCGTCTGCTCCCATACTGCGTCTGTCTCTTTCTCCAGACATCACTCAAAATGTACAGCTCCAATTTAGATGCAGTTCTCACAGTTTGAAAGATTGTGATCTTTTCCTTATGGCTTTATGCGTAGTCGACGTCGAGGTCATTAGAGGCGGGAAATGGCTGGGAGCAAGAAACAGGGAGGAATTGGGACATTCCCTTAACCATTCGCCTGGAGTGATTTTGAGAAACCATGGAAAACCGAAACCTGGAGTGCTGGATGGGGATTCGAACCCGTGTCCTCCAGGCCAAAGTGCTAACCGCTACCCACCACCGTCGGCGCTTGTGTTCTTTCTTAAAATCGCGGTTTATTTTGTGCCTCTGCGTGACCGTGGGAAGGAGTAACAAATAATATTTCGTTCGCACGGAGCGCAGATACGAGGTGACACCCACTAACATGACGCTCCAATACACATAACTGGAGACTGCGTAACTTTGGTTATCTATTTCTTCAGTTTTCTCAAATGTAGTGCGTTAGAAAACATGGTAAAACTTCAATCGAACCACCACATCAAAAATTAACTTCCAGCTGCTGACAGATTAAAACGAGTGAGAAAATCACAAATACAGTGAGAAAGGAAAGCACTTGCACTGTTAAATAAAGAATACAATATATATATATATATATATATATATATATATATATATATATATATATATATATATATATATACATAAAAATTTAAAAAAAGGCTCAACAGAAATGAAAAATATAAAAGTAAAACAAACACCTACATGGAAACAGCAAATAAAAGAATGCCAAGACGGGAAGTACTTCTGACAAGAATCCCTTAACCTAAGGGCTAAGGGAGATTGATAGAGCCTCTACTTACCCTGATAAAATTGAGGAATTTAATTTAGGTTAAAGGTTACAAGAATATTGTATTATAAACTTAATTCTCTGCGGTTAGAAGTATAGCTGTCCATAGCAAGGCATGTACGCTCGAGGGAAGCAGTGGCGAATGCTTTTATATTACCGAAAAAAACATTGCAGTGCTTTGTTGTAATGATGCTTTGCGCTTTGCGTCGTTTTGTCTTCTGTCTTCGGCTCTCATTTGAAATTGTACTTTCAAAATAACACAATTTTTCTCATTTCGTTTACTGCCTAGCGTTTCTGAGACCCTTCAGTGGCTTGGTTTCTTGCATATTTGTTGCACTAATTAAAGATTTTTAGAAAGGCTAAACGGGCGTGGGATCCGAAAAAGACTTGAAATTAACTGGGAGAATTGAGAGGCCTCGGTTAAGAAAGGGCTTAGAAAGAGAGTAGGAACTTGGTGTGCAGTTTCGTTCCTTGCCGTGTGTTTTCGTCGCTGCGAGCTGAAACCTGAGCCGCTCGAAGCAGCTAAACGCGTGGGTGTTCTGGCTGATCGCCGTCCTTGACCACGCCGAAAGAAGTCCGATGTGGAACTCCTTTTATCCTCCTTGTTTTTTTTTTTTGTTGGGTATTGTGTGGGCGCCGTTGCGTGTACCGCCGCCGCCGAATATGGAAACTCGACCCGTTACACCGGCCTGAGTGGATTAGCGAGCGCCATACTTGCGTAATCGACCTCTCTGAAATATGCGAGCCACACTTTGACTTTCTTCACTGGGCTATCAATGAGTGATGCAACACGTCAAACTGTAATTGATGATCAGTATTCTCCTCTTACTCACGTCTTGTGGTGAAGTACGCTTTGAATTTTAAAAGGGCTCTTAATGTTTCTTCCTGGGTCGTTGTGTTAATCAGACCAGGCTGATGCATCATTAATGTTGATGTCTCACTGAATTTTAATGTCTGTGTCGGCAATCGTCACATCGCGAGGTTGCAGTATTTACTGTCTCGTGATGCATTGAACTTCCTTAAGTTCAGCAAAGCTAAACATTGAGACTGCGAGAAGACTAGTGTTAGGCAATAGTATGCCAGTACGTTCTACTGTGGAAGAATAAAATTTTTAATATTTTTTAAATATACGCTTCCTTAGCTTGCCGACCTACAGCGGAACATATGATAAGCTATTTATTACTGGCAGTTTCGTTGAAATTCGTTAGTTCGTTTTTTTCTCAGACATGCAAAACATATGATTTCAGCTATTACATAACCTGGTAAAGGGATTCAATCTGAATAAAAAGTAGCCTATATATTAATGGTTGGCATAAGTTATCACTGTTTGTAGTTCGCTCAAAATCATTCTTTATTTTTCGTTGATCCGAGCACAGACAGATGAATATTCCAAAATTTACTGTTTTGATCAGTGTCCGATTCCGGAATACATTACTAAACTGGATTTGACTGTGCTGTATGCTAACTGATGACGTCAGGTATCACTACCTGTGATTAGGTTTAACCGAGCGTGGTGGGTGAGTGGTTGGCGCTCTGGCCTCGCATTCGGGAGGACGTGGGTTCGAATCCCCGTCCGGGCATCCAGATTTGGGTTTTCCATGGTTTCCCCAAATCAGTCGGGGCGAATGCCGGAATGCTTCCTTCAAAAGGCCATGGTCGAATACCTTTCCGTTTCTTGCCCTCCCCGATTCTTCCGGTCTCTAATGACCTCGACGTCGACGAGGCGTAAAGCCACAAGGGAAAAAAAATTAGGTTCTTATGTTTTTGCGTCACGTGAGCACAGGGAGGGAAACTGATAAACTCGATGATTTTGTTCTGTGCCATCAGTAGCGCACATAGGATTAATAATTTTTTAAATCAATTTAATCTAGGTGTTATATTTAGGGATTTATTTATTTTTAAACAAAAAGACGTGGCTCCGATTATGTCCACAGGAGCTATTCTCTTATCTTTTCAGTGCCTTGCTCACTCCGTTCTCTCCCTCTGCTTCTGATACATTTCTTGTCAGTCACTTGTGTTTGCGGTTTGTGTCCCTGCCTCCCTTTTATGTGTCCTCATCAACCTGGGTATTTAAGACTGTTCTCCCTTTTCAGCACTTCTCTTCCCATCACAGGTGTCGTGGTTAGCGTTCTTTCTGGTTGTCGCCATACGTCTTTGTATGTTGACTGGAAGCAAACTTAGTGACTGGACGCTCGTGACTTGTCCGTGTGGAGGCAGGATAGTTCTGACCAGGAAGCAGATGGCAGAGGGGAAAGCAGTGGCCGGTGCTTACCAGTGGTGGCCCAGATTTGCCGCCTGTTACCTACCTGTTGTGTTGTGTAAGACCCGCCGGAATGCAGCCCCACACACACGTGCGCGTGACAAAACACCAACACACCTCGTCTTCCGTCAACTGTCCAACCACGTGAACACTGCTACCGCGAATGCAAGAGCCCAAACGCACTGGCTCACAAGTCAGGGCCAACCCTCAAATCACACAACACAACTTTCAGGTCCTCCCCTCCGCCTCTCCCTTATCACACCGTCATACACTTTCTGAATATCCCCCCCTCCTCCCCCCCTCATGTGCTGAGTGTACATGTTTTAAATTTAGAACTCCATTAAAACATCTCCCGCAACTGACGTCACGAAGCTTTTGACCCCCGCTTCCCCTGTTATGATATGACACTTGTCAATTATCCTTCTTTCCTGTTAGGGGGCATCCATAAATTACGTGACCTGTTTTTCCGGATTTCGGCCCCTCCTCCCTGTGGTAAGATCTGGTCCGAGAGACCCCCCCCCCTCTCCCTACAAATCGCCCTCGCAACTTTTTGGAGACTTTTTTTTTAAAGGTCTCACCCTTCCAAGGCAGGTTATACCCCCACTTTTCGAAGAAATACCCCCCTAACGTCTATATTCCCGTCATTTGTAGACTTTTTTTTTTTAAATGTGTGATATCACAGCGGTGAGAAGGGGGGGGGGGAGGGTGCACACAGTGGAAGGGGAGGTCTTAATATTCGTGACGTCACGTTTGAGATGCCGTTTCGATCAAGTTCTAAAATTTAAATGTCTCGCATACCGAAGGACATTCGTTCGAATCCCCGTCTTGGCACCTAGATTTCGGTTTTCCATGGTTTCCAGAAATTACTCTAGGCGAATTCAGGGATCGTTCGTTACCGTTCCTCTCCCTGTGTCCTCTTCCACCTCTAATGACTCGACGTCGACAGCGCGTAAACCCAGAAGTAATATAGGTATACATGTTTCCGCGTGTGGTGACAGGCACTGTGGACTGCAGTGCCAGGTGGCGCCACTTGCCGCCTCTCAAGGAGGTGAGCGAGCCGGCAGCCGCAATGTCCGTGACGTAAGCGGCACTCCGTGACGTGGTGCCAGTGACGCCATCACCACAAAAACAAAATGCAGTGCGCTGCGAGTTCCCCCTAACAGGCAGCGAGGTCTGTCTACAGTGGTCGTTTCGGTGCAGTCATGTCTGAAACAGGACACTTTTCGCTGTACCTGCTAATCTGGCCAAGGTTCAGCGGCAGAAAAACTCCTCGATTTCCATTTCAAGGATACGCGGATATATTACATCTTATAATCTTCTTTTTCTCCTCAACCGTTACGTTGGTGGATTCTTTTTGTTGAGAAATTCGAAGTGGTGTGGTGTTTCCTCTTACCATCACGAAATATAGAAGTTTAGCAACGGTTTTGATGGAATGACTGTAGGATGCGTTTGTTCAGTGTGTTGTGTTTTTCTTGTACAGGGTATGAAAGCATGTGCCGGCTCATTAGGGCCTGCTCTTCCAAAGCACACCAACAAGCTCAACGTCCTCATCCCAGCGACGAATCCCCTTCATCACTCTTATGCCCTCACTGAAAACTTGGACTTCTTTCAATTCAACTGCAATATCCCCACTCACATATTTTCCATTTTCTTATTAATTTTTATCTTAAACTTATTAATCGTTATTTCCCCACCACTTACTTTTTATGACTATATAACTTATTCCAATCCCTTATCTGCAAAAGAAAATCTTCCCTCTCCCTTGTGGCTGAAGTCGAGTGCTTTCCATTAACCGCTCTTGATTCTTCCGTCACCAATATCTTTCCACGCGTCGTCACCAGTATACGCCTTGTACACTCCCGTGACCCTCTTCACCCTCCTCCTGTCCTGCAGCGATACTCATTCCAGCTCCTTCATCATGTCAGTTACTGATTGTGTTCTGCGCTGATTCCCACATAGAAAGTTAGCTGTTCTCATTTGCACACCCTCAAACTCTTGTATTTGATACTCAAAACGTCGGTGCTTTACTGCACCATCGTAACGAAGCAATGATCGATCCAACGTTTTTTAACATAAATTTTAACAAGATTTTTTGTTTAGTTATTTTACAATATTCCAGGAGGAAATGGTTTACTTTAAGATAGCAAAATAATTTTTTTTTAAAAGCTAAAGCGCTGTCTGAATAAGGGAGAAGTCAAATGCTTGTTGTCATTATAAAAGAAATTTTCGAAAGCAAAAAGAACTTGCAGTACTGAGCACACAAAATCTTTCTGAAGGCTTATGTTTGCAGTCATCTGAGCTCAACGATAACGTATAGGGAAAAAACAAAACATACAAGTGTTGTAAAGGGCTGTCGAGTAATCACGTGATGACGGACGGGTCGCTAGATTAAGACTCGCTGTAAATGACGGACGAAAAATGAGATGTTTGAACCATATCACGGGAAGACAAGCGAGCGAGGCTCAATCGAGTGTTTTTTTTGTAAATCATCTGTAGGAAACAGAAAAAAAGAAAGCGGATAATTGTTTTTTTTTATCTGCTTAACGTCTCTCTAACAGCGAGGTCGTTAGAGACGGGAAAGGATGGGGGGCAAGGAATAGGAAGGAATTCGGCCATGGCCTTTTGAAGGAAGCATCCCGGCATTTGCCTGGAGTGATTTGGGAAACCATGGAAAACCCAAATCTGGATGCCCGGACGAGGATTCGAACCGCCGTCCTCCCGAATGCGAGGCCAGAACGCTATCCGTTACACCACCACGCTCGGTCGGGTAATTGAAAAAGTTAGTGAAAAGAGGTAGGTGGAAGTAAGGAAGTTAGTAAAGGGCGAGAAGAAAGCCATTCTTACATCAAAACGGATGAAGTATGGTGACACTCGAAACTTTTCACCCCCATTTTGTGTAAAAATCTGCTACTCAGACTAATTAATCCCGTTCTGTTTAATAAGATCAGTTGTATTATGATAATGTATGTTGAAGTATTTTAATTGAGATACTCACCAGTGAGTTCATCGCCTTACTTCATGGAGCAGTAATTAGATTCCAGCGAAGAGGCTGCGTGCGCCCGCCCCTAATCACCTCGACGTCGACGAGGTGTAAAGCCACAAGAAAAGAAAGTTATAGGCAAGCTGGGCTGTGACGACTGATGGCAGCGCCACTGATAGCGAGTGTCGGGTGTGGGAACATGCGGGCTGCTCATAGGGGCGAGTATCGCCTGTCGCACACCTGATGGCGAGCAACACGAGAGGCACTCTGCAACGTCGCAGCTGAGTAAACTGGACAAGGACGGATCCGTGACATTCACCTATTGCCAGGTGTACCACACCCAAACACCGGACCCGGAAACGAAGAGGCACACGAGTGAGCGACTGTACGAGCTGTTCCGTCGCATCCCCGCACACGTGGAGTCTCTGAAAGACATCGTGCCACGGCGCCAGCGATGAACAAAGTGAAACTTGATTCCTCGCAATAATACGCCGCCGCGCTCACACCAAAGTGAGGGTAAACATTTCGACTGCGACAAGTAACGCAGCTTTTCGATGTCACGTCTCATGAAAATCTTTATATATAAAGATGAATGTATGTTTGTTTGTTTGTTCTTCATACAAACCCACAGTTTTCATCCGATCTCGATGAAACTTTGCACACTTATCCTTTGAAACAAGGAGAAAAATACTGTCTACATTTGGTTGAAAACTTATCTTTATAAATAACATATGTTGTCTCATAACTTCGAAATACGGCGATAGACGGACACGTTGGATATGGACGTCTCCGTACCGTGTTTCCGTGTAGTGGACTGGCAGCTCAGTGGCTAAAGCGCTTGCTTACGAACGTCGTGGTCTCCGGTTGAAATTTCCTTGGAAGCTAAAATTTTTAAAAATTGTTTTTCATCGTAAGAGTCAGGCCTGGGCCGTAGGTTATTCGGATTGAATGTTAAACTGTAGATATTAGAAAGTTGGGGTGCAATGCGAGGCAAACTGTAGGTAGTCTTGCAATGTTGTAGGTGTACACTTTTTTAGGTTATAATGATCCCTCAGGTGTTGTTCGCAGTCAGTGTGTGAGTGTGAACCACAGTAATATTATTATAAATACGGAAGTAAGTCTCCGTCTTTTTGTTATGTTTTGACTACTAAATGGCTATATCGTTGTGATGGAATTTTATAAGGAAATCTGTATGAAGGGCGCAGGATATTTTTTTTAGTATGATTAACAGTTTTAGTCACGAAATTTTGAGACCTTATCGAATGGTGACAGAAATATGTTGGAAATTAATTCTCTTCAACAGACAGGTTGGACGGTACAATGATATAGTGATAGCTTTCCTGTCATATTATTCTGAATCGATATTGTTTGGGACCAATCCTTCGTTACCAACAACTTTCTATATTTAATTCTGGCAATAAAAATCTTAATCCACGCGTACGAAGTCGCGGGTACGAGCTAGTAAAACATAAATACCAAAAGTCTACTCGAAAGACCATGGACTGTCAAATGTTGGAAATACCATTGAAATTATAGTTTTACGGTAGTAACGTTCAGCTAAAACCGGATACTTATTTCCTAGCACTTTTCTGAATTTCTCTATTACCTTAATTTTTTGACGTCGTATGAAACCCAAAACTACCCTACTTTACTACTCGGCTTTGTATTATCCGCAACCAGACCACAATACGACCATTAGTTTCTGCGCGGATCACGTTCGTTAAAAAGCTGATACTAACTTGTGAACGCTTGTATATTTCTCCGCTCTGTGAAATGCAACGCACGATACCCAGCTTTAGTGTGGGCTGTGCATTAGTTATAACCTCCATCAAAATCAGATCAATGCGCATTGCGTGAATCGCGTCCGACGGAACGTTAATACTACTTTGAGGACTCTTTTACGTTACTTTCCTCGTGTTTCCGCCGTCACCGTCAAGTCAGAATGTAACATACGCTATTTCAGTCCAGAAACCAGAGGATGTACGTTATCTGAGGCCCCATTGAAATCCGGTGGTAGTTTCTGGGTGCATCCAAACCTACACAAACACACACATATTTTGAAAACAGTTGATTCGTTTTCCGTAGGTGATTAATAGCGTCCCGAATTAATTAAAAAAAAAACCTGAAATGCGGAGACTTTCTTCCGGATACAGTTTCATCGTATTTACATATGCGAGCTGCGTTCAGATTGAGGAAGACCTTATGTCGACATCTGATCCGTCCAACAGTATTATTGCTATCGGGCCGGTCGCCACCTTCCAACAGTAACAGAAATTAATTAACGTTCATCAAGTACCTTGTAGCTGTCTGAAGAGACGTCGGCCGCTTAACAGCTTCTTCTTTTTTTTTTGTTGTTGTCGTCAGTCTTTCGACTGGTTTGATGCAATCCTCTATCCCTTCCTATCTTGCGCTAACCTCTTCATCTCAACCCACGTCCTCAATTATCTGCTTCATATATTCTAATCTCTGTCTTCCTCTACAGTTCTTACCTTCGACTGTTCCCTCCACTAACAAATTAACCAATCCTGCATGTCTCAAAATATGACCTACCAGCCTGTCTCTTCTTTCTGTAAGCTTCTTCCACAAACTTCTTTCCTCACCCATCATTTCCGAAACTCGTTCATTTCGTCCTTTGTCTGTCCGCTTAATCTTCAGCATTCTTCTGTAACACCACATTTCAAATGCTTCTCTTTTCTTTCTTTCTGGTATTCCTAAAGTCCATGTTTCCCTACCATAATGTGCTACCGAGCGTGGTTGGTGAACGGTTAACGCTCTGGCCTCGCATTCGGGAGGACGCGGGTTCGAATCCCCGCCCGTGCATCCAGATTTGGGTTTTCCATGGTTTCCCCAATCACTCCAGGCGAATGTCGGGATGCTTCCTTCAAAAAGGCCATGGCCGAATTCCTTCCCGTTCCTTCTCCCTAGTCCCATCCCGCCTCTAATGACCTCGACGTCGACGAAGCGTAAAGCCATAACAAAAAAAAAATCGTAATGTGCTGTGCTCCGCACATTCAGTTTCAAAAAGTTGTTAAGTTTCCGAATATACTAGGGTGACTCGCCCTGTTCGGCCCCAGGTGAGGCGGCGGTGTTGAGCCAGCTGCTGTGAGCTGCGGGTCTCATTGATCCGTCGCACTCGGCTCAGCCCACACTGACCTACATACAGACCAGGCTGCAGCCTCACCACGAACCAACCACTACAACTACTCTACATTATTATTATTAGTTTTAACTACCCTTTTTTTATTTTGTCTTTAAAATTTTGTTTTATAATTGGACTGATAATTTCCTCACTTATTCATCACTTCACTTGGCAAATTGTTCCAATCCCTGACACCCTTATAAACAAAAGAAAATGTTCCCACTCCCTTATGCATGAAATCGAGCGCCAGCTTGTGGTCATGGTCGCCTTTCCCCTTCCATGCACTATTCCTAATTCTTTGACCAATATCCCTCCAAGCCCCATCACCAACATATGCCCTGTACATTCCCAGCACTCTCTCCACCCTCCAATGACTCCCAATCCAGCTCCTTCATCATATCAGTTACTGACTGGATCCTGCGGTAATTTCCACAAACTAATCTAGCTGCTCTTCTATGTACATCTTCCGACTCCTGTATTTGACGCCCAAAATATGTGTTCACTTGCTACACACCGTACAAGATTTTCATCATGGTTTATTAGAAAGATATCCTTGTATTTTGCTCTACTACTTGTGTAAAACCTCATTCCCTTAGTAAAATATTTGCAAATCTCTGTTCCCTTGCGTTCTTAATCTTATTTCTTTCCCAGTTGACACCTTGAAAATTTAAATCCCCTCCAATAATGACCATTCTACGCTCACCTGTGAACTGTCAATGTAAATTTAGTTTCCGTCCAAGAATCTCATCTCCATCAATCATTCTTCCACTACGGTAAGCAGCCAATACACTGGGTTTTTTTTTGTGCTTAATAGGACCAGCGCGTTCTGTCTTTATTTAAGACATAGTCAGTTGTGTATGTAACATATATATATATATATACACACACCCACTCGCACACACCCCCACATACATATATATATTATAATGTTTGTTAATTTGTATGTTCTTTACCTGAGAAACTGAGGATGTTTTAAATAAAAACGAAACACGTCCCCCATAAAAAGTATTTTTTTTAGTTGTAACATGGAAGATTCATAACAAAAATAGTTACCGCAGCAAATAAGGAAGATGGGTCAAACACGCCAACATGCCAAGTGCAACTAAATGTACCACTATGCTTCTGTTAAATTTTGACGTCAAAAAGAAAAATTTACAAACATTTCTGAATTTATAAAATATCTCTCGCCTCTTGAAGTTGTCGCTTTTGCCTAGATTGTTGTTTCTTAAACGCCGTACCGTAGTAAATGCCTGAATCACTCGTGCATGTTGTCTTCCAAACATACCGTCTTCCCGCTCACCGTTTCCCTATTTTTTTTTTTTCGTTTAATAATGAGCCTCAAAAATTAGTGCCTTCCGCGTCTCACAATTTGTCCCAAATCTAGCGTCTTCGGATTTTAAAAAACCCACAATTTTTTTTTCTCTCATCTTGCGAGAGATAAACTCCTTGTTTAAAATACTTTCTGACGAGTCCGGTGGATGACCTGGAACGCTGCGGCCTGGCACCCGCGAGCACGCGGGTTCGAATCCCCGCCTGACCAACCAATTTCGGTTTCTGTTTTGGTTTCCCGAAATCACTCGATGGAATTGACCGGGACGGTCCCTCCGTCACCAAACAGCTGAATGGTTTCCCGTTCCAGGTACCAAATACTGTCTCCTCAAGGCATAAAGCCCGAAAAAAAGAGATACTTCCTATAAATGAAATACGCAACAAATTCAATACAAACGAAATAGAAGGTATTTTTACTGTTTTCGATAATAGCACCTAGAATGCACCTTTGAAACGATATAAAAGAACAGAGTATAGATGTGATGGTTGTTCTGTTGAATTACCGCATGGCATTAACACGTCCCATGTATAAAACTGTCCAACAAGCTTCATTCTCAAAAAACGAGCGTCTGAATTCCCGGTGCAGTCACCCGCTGTTGGAAGCGACTGAGAGCTTGCAGCGAGCGCCCTCTTGTTGCACTTTACACCTCGTGACGTGGCTTGCAGCTGTGCTCTGCCCCTCCCCTTCCCGCATCCTGTAAATCCCCACCTGCTGAGGAAGTTACTCCATATTCCATGGCATTTCCTAGAGGGGCTGACACGTATTCATTTCTGTACTAATTTTTTCCATGAGCGATTAGGGAGTGGAATAGAAAGGATTACCGGGCGAGTAAACACAAAATCGGACAGGAGTAGCTTCCGATAAAGCACTCCGGCCATCCTGATCTGGATTTTCCATGGTTTCCCTAGATCGCTCCAGGCGAATGCTGGGATGGTTCCTCACAATAGCCCACGGGAGCCACCTGCCATATTCCGTATATCCCTTCTCAACCATTACCTTTCCTGATAGGTGCAGTGCACCCTCCGCCAAACACTTTTAGTGAATCGTGGAGTAATAGTAATAGTAGTATTCGTTTCTGAAGTACTTAATTAATTTAAATATGGTCATACGTCTAATACCAGAGATGTACCAACCAGGAAAATTTTACTCCTTGTCGAGAGAGTATTTGGTAGAGGGCGCGGGAAACCATTCGGCTGTGCGGTGACGGAGCGACCTTCCCGGTCGTTTCCACGCAGTCATTTCGGGGAAAGATAACAAAAGACCGAAATTGGATGGTCGCAAGGGCATTCGAAGGCGCGTCCTGCTGGGTGCAAGGCTACAGCGTTACAAGTCATCCACCGAACTCCTTCGAAGGCATTTGAAACAAGTAGTTTATCACTTGCGCACAGAAAAAAAGGCCACGTTTTTTAAAAACTGAAGACACTCGATTTGGTACATATCGTGAGAAGCTGGAAGTTTTAATGTTAGTGGCTCATCATCAAACGAAGAAAATTAGGAAAACGGGCAGCCGGAAGACAGTGTGGCTGGGAGGCAAGATGCACGAGTCAGTCTATAGCATGCAGAACAATAATGCTGCGTTACTATGGATTACAAGCAAATTTCTAAAATATGAATGTCCTTCATCGCGCATTGAGTGACTCGCTTGCGCCCCGTGCACAGTGGCCGCGTCGTGATTTCTCTGTCCTCAGTCAGCAGACAGCGAGATCTCGCCTCCCACCTGTACTAGTATCGTTTATTTTTAGTGATTTATTTCCCTCGCCCCATCTTCTGTGACTATGAAGCGAGGTGGTGTAGGGTCAATACGACCCTTTTGAGCCAAAATAGGGGTGGGAACTCGGGATAAGGAATGGGATGGGGTTCTGCCATCGCGTTTTGAAGGGACCATCTTCTATTCACCTGTAGTGACCTCGGAAAACCGAAACCTCGATCGGATATGAAACCGCGTCCTCCCGAATGCGAGGCCAGAGCGTTACCGCTCACCCACACAGTGTAAACAGAGCACTTCCTTGCTTTATTTGTGGTATCGATGCAGCAGCACAAATGGAGGCGGGTTGGCAGAGGTTGGTTCCCGCTCTTGAGCCCGCAGGTTCAATTACAGACATCAGTCGTACATTGGTTTTACACAAATTAGCTTTTCACTGTACAATATATATATTTAAAAACAGTTTGCGTTATAATTGTTTTGAAAATTGCTAGAGTGTATACATATGTTAACTACAAGTACAAATACGGCATTCGAAGGTGCTAGAATGTAGGTCTATACATATGTTAACGACCAGTAAAAATACGGCATTAGTAGGTGGATGTTGCAGACGTTAATTTACGAATGGCTTGACGAAATTTCACGCTAACCACATTTGTTTTCCCCCTATCGATTGCGGTTAGGTTGAAATGCGGCCTGGACCTAATCGGGTTTGGCCAGTAACATATTTATGTATATAACTAATGTTTCGTGTTTGTTTTAATCTTTGATGCCGACGGCGATTTTTGGAACGGGCGTTATAGGCCTATCTGATTAGGAATATGGCTGCAGGGGAGAGAGGGTGGAGTTAGGGTGGAGTGTTTGGGAACTCGAGCCGACAAGGGGTGACTGTTAGTGATTAATTAGCGGCAGTTAGGGATATTTAATACTAATTAAGAGCCATTAGTCAGTTGTTTGTCGCTGCCATTTGTCGAAGCAAAAAAATCTTCCGTTGGTCACACTTAAGCTGAAATGCCATGAAAGTGAGCCAGCAGTAGCAAAGTCCTACACTGTTCACCTCAGCAGATATTTAGCAGTTCACTAGTTGACACTTCAGGCATGGCGTGGTGATGCCTGTGATCGAGCCTGCATCTGAGAGGGTCTGAAACACTCGCACCGGCTGTGCGCTGGTTTCCCGTGATACATTCGTGAGCTTTCTCCATACTCGCTATTTGGCCGTGTCCATTTCGACAGTGGGCAACGCGTTAAGCTTTCTAATTAAGGACGCATTTCGACACGAGTTGACTGGCCAGGTCAGGACACAGCCTGCTACGGCGGGCAGCATCTCCTTGTATAATCACTCGTGACGAAAGCAGGAGGCAGACGTCAATTCTTCTAACCTGATACCTTTCCCGCGCAAGTTCACCCACTTGGAGACAGATATGTGGACAAATTTTAAATATTATACTATATGAAAGAAAGTTCATACGTATGAGATATTTACACACACAAAAATGTGCTGGCAAGGCGCTAATGGCATACACGAAAGCACTGTTCCTTTTTGTTTTTCTGTTTGGATTAATGCGATTCAGACAAAAACTGCGTGTGTTCGGATTTAGTTACCTCTCGCTGCCAGAATGTTTGCGGGCGGCAGCGCACTGGTTTAATATTTTACTTTTTACCCCTCGCTGGTGGTATCTCAACTGTGACACAATTCACTTAAATGTCCGTACATTAACTTTTTTTATATTTATAGCTTTACGCCTCGTCGAGGTCATTAGAGGCGGGATGGGACTGCGGACAAGGAACGGGAAGAAATTCGGTCATGGCTTTTCGAAGGAAGCATCCCGGCATTCGCCTGGAGTGATCTGCGGAAACCACGGAAAATCCAAATCTGGATGCCCGGACGGGGATTCGAACCATCGTCCATTAACCGATCAAACACCACGCTCGGTCTTACATTAACAGCAGTGGACTTGATAAACGAGGCGTCTAGGTCAGTGTTTTTCGACCTGTGGATCGCCAAGTCTTGCTCGGGGGGGTCGCAAGCCAGGTAAACGTGATAAGCAAGTGTTGAAGGTCTAACACAATAAAAATACAAATTTTTCATTGAGAACGCTGTGCCTATTTATTTTTTTTTAAATAAATTCTCGAGTCGTGGTTGTATTTCTGAGACGGAAATTACCAAATCATTTTTTAATTCGACCCTATTTCTCTTTTATTATTATTATTATTACTCTGTGATTCACTAAGAGTGTGTGGCGGAGGGTGCATTGCACCTATCCGAAAGGGTAATAGTTTGGTAGGGATTTCTGTCATATTTCAGGTAGTTGTCGTCATAAAGTCTATTTTTTTATTTGCTTCCGCCTCTGCGACTTGTAGGCTGTACATATCTCTTGCGAACTCGATTTGATCGTGGCTCGCAGTGAAGCTAGTCCGCACTCGCTGGCGCACTCAGGAAAGTAATTGCATTGAGCGAAAACAAACTGTTTCTGTGTGGCCGCTGACTGTACGTTCTCGCCTCCCGCGACCACCTGACAGCACAGCATTTGACTTCTCTCTCAGTAGGTATAGCCTCAACAGACAGAAAATTAAATACTTCATATTTTAAAATCACTGACGTAGTTTTACTACAGACTGCGGGATCGCCAAAGTTTTTTACGGACGTATAGGGGTCGCCAAAAATTTTTGTACCTGTAAAGGAGTCGCGGAATTCGCCAAAGGTTGAAAAAACACTGCTTTAGAGAACAGTTCAACCAGAGCACATTGGTGATCAGTGGAGTTCGGATCTTTATGACCAAAAACATAGAGAAATGTGCAGGCAAATATGACCTTAAAGATGGGTAAATATGACCTAAAAAAGAGAAAATATCACCAAACGTTTAAATTTACTTTACATCAAAATATGCTCAATTGTACATCATTTATTTTACCTAATAGTGTCGCTTTCATGTCGACAGCATAATTTGCTTCCGTGTACTCGCTGCACCATCGGGAAATTTTTTTTTTTTTAGCTTTGTTGAACTCACTTTAATTACAGATAATTTACAGAATAGAACTCTTTCATCCGTACTAAAATACTCCTCCCTAAATTCCCTTACGTAACTTCGTACTTTCAGAAAATTTCCTTTTCGGCATGGCGGTAGGTTTACTCACTGATCCACTGCAGATTTAACGATGACTGAGGATATTTCATTGAATTATTGATTGACGCGGCTCGACACAGGCATGCTGCTGCTGCATTGTCGAGATTAAAAGGCGGGCGGAACATTACGTTTAGAGAGTGACAATAATGCATAACTTTAATTTTTGACTGGTGAATTATGACCACAGTGAAAATTAGTTTTTTCCCCATCTGTATAGCAGAAGTACAGGTCTATGAATAATTATTTTAATTTCTTCTCGCTTATATCTAGTGAATTCGCGATACTATTAAAAAACTACCAGATTTGTTCCTCAAAATATAACCACAAATATTATCGAAATATTACCAAAACTAGGAAAATTTTCTGAACATGCATTTATATGTTAAATAAAATACATTTAAATACAATCAGAAACGTTGAATCAGTCTTTTAATTTGGCATTTCAGCTCAAACAGGAGGCAGGAAAAAAATATGAATTATCCTAAAGATCTGTCCTGAGAAGGATGAAAGGGAAACCCGACCACTGGGGTTCCCTTAGGAATACCTTTAGGCGGGTTGTTTGAAAGAGCCTAACGCACGTTGGAATCACTAGTTTGCCGTCTCAACTGCGCCATGAAGATAACATTGCTATGCTTCAAGTAAGATAAGTTGTCCTCTCTCCTTGTGTTTAATCTATTCTCCCATGCACGTTTTAGTAAAGACTATTCTCAAAGTTCATAAAGGACAAAATAGATAAACTTATTTGGAAGCAAAGAATATTAAGTTTGTGAAGATTCCATTAGTCAATTGATGTGCCTATGTTTAAAGTAATAATAATTTCGGGACTTGTTTTAATAACTGATGTTATTGTTCCCCGAATGAAGATTTGTTGCGCAGTTACAGCTCCATGGAGCGGTCCTTGTTGTAAGAAGTCCAATTTACAGTAATGAATCACATAAAGGAGTAAACGGGTCATAGAGAAATAAAGTAAAGAGAGGAAGAAAACGAATAATAGGGGGTGGTGGAGGAACATGACACGGGTGTTTAAGAGGTCAGTGTTGAGCGCTTCGAGCTGGTGAGTATTTGGAGCAGTGTGAGAAACGCCGCTCAGGTGAATGGGGGCGGTAATTAACTTCCGGCGGCCTAGAGGAGGCGAATAGAGGGCGTAGTCGGGGTCGCGCTGGAGTCCAGAGCCGGCGGTCCAGCAGTGAGGCGCGCGCCGCGGCCGGACCAGCAGGTAGGTGGCCTCTCCTGTCAGAGGGAACTCCAGGGGACTCGAACCGCGGCCTCCCGTATGCCGGGCCACAGGGGACTCGGAGTGATGGAAGCGTGTCTGTACGTGTTACTGTTTTTGTTTCAATGATAGTGATGCGTAGTGTGGACAGGAGATGAACAGAAGGAAAACGGTGAAACCCATTCAGGTTTACTCTCCCGAAACAAACCGAATAGGTGCAGAGTCGCGTCGTCATCCGACGTACGAATCGCCGTAACCAGTGTCGCCTGCCGTCACGGCACACACACTAGGAATCGTGCTCCACCACCTCTGCTACCCTGGAACCAGCTGAGACAACGGGGCGAGACGGTTACACGTGACGTGTGTCACCTTGGACGGGGCAGGACAGGAGTTTGCCGTAACATTCCGTCCCACCGCGCTGAGCGGTGACTCAGGCGCTGTCTCCCTGTTTGGCGACCGTGGGCAGGTCGTGGGCTGCAGACTCCGCCCACTGTGCCTGTCTGCAGACTACGCACATTGCGTCCAACTCAGTCCACTTCGTCGCTTCCTTGGCCTCTCAGACACCACGGCGGCGTTACCTAGACGAGCCTGCATGGTCGAAGGCATTTCCATCATGACGGGCCTAACCACTAGAATTTAATTTATTTAGTACTAACTGTTCCTTGCAAATTCGTTCAAATGGAGTGTTAAACTACGAGCCTACATCACAGTCAACACATCGCCAGCAGGGGGGCTGGGGACCACATGCGAGGCCACTTGCACGCCACCATCACGATAAGCAATCCAACTCCGACAAGTAAAATCCTAGCAGTAGGTTTTGCGAGAATCACGGTCGACAAAAAATTTACTGTAATTTGTGCAATCTTTTACTTAAATTACTCAGATTTCCGACTTCAAATCAACAGTAAACATATGGCATGTTATCTCCCAGATCACGTGTTTGTAGAGTGTTCGAAACCTCCATCAAAATACTAACAATAGGCTAGTTAGGAAGCGTGCACAAACTACGTGGCTCGGTCCAGGGGTTGGGGGGTGGGAGGGGTTCCGAGTCAGGGTACGTATCTTTCCTTTCATTACATTTTTCGCAGTTAAAATCAGAAACAGAACTCACAACAGCATGTGAATATTTATTTTCCGTATGTATTTTATAATAGTCTGACAACAGAAAACAGTACAATATGTCTTCTGGAATCAAAAGAGAAAAAAGCTGCGTAGGGGGGGGTGGGGTGGAGACAAAAGCCACGTAGGGCTACGTGGAAAAGGGGGGGGGGTTGAGAGGAGGCCAAAATGGAGCTACGTGGTTTATGGACGGTCCCTTATTTCCGTAAATCCCGTTCATCCAGATAGAATCGCGGCCAATGAAACGTAAGTGGTTTTTCGCAGGTGAATTGTTTACGCCAAAGATATAAATAAAACCAAGATGTACCCGTATACTCACCGATTTACGAGGAGGGCAAATTCGCCCTCCTACATAACATTAGGGAGGATGGGGGTCAAATCCAGTCTGGCCACTCCCCTTCAGATTAAGTCGGCTCAAAAGGACCCTCGTGATCCTCCGACAGCCCACCTTCCTGGCTTCACCTGTTACGTGACTTTCATTCCCCCAGAAGGTGCGGTGAAGTAGTGTCTCAGGGTGGCCTTTTACCCTGATAACACCAGAATTACTTTTTTTTTTCTCGCTGCCTCTGCGGCTGTGATTGAAGTCCCACTACCTTTGGTAGTATAACTTCTATGTGTAAGGATAGGGTGTTGATTTTTGGGGCACTTTTTATTTCACTTTCAGGGGGAAAATCAGGGTTATGATCATCTAAGATGGTCTTAATAGTGAAAAACCCCCTGCGCAGTTCAGGTACTGTACTGTGCTGCTCTATGTTGGCTGCTGTAGAATACTGAGGGGAACTTTATACTTATGCCATTGCCTCGGCATTACCGTTACAATCCACTCGGTTCTTTCGTCTCTGGCGTCATTCAATTTATTGTGGAATTTTTCTGTTAAATTAAGTAGTTTGGTATTTATTAGAGGAATGAATTATATTCCAAATTTTTGTGTGTGTGTTATCCCGGTAACCATTACGACTGCGAGAAGTAATTAACTTTACTTAATTTCCTCTAATTAAGTAGTGAAATTAGTTATTACAATTATTTAATATTGTATTGTCATCAGGAATAAGAGTGGATGCAAAGTTTAAAGTCAATCGGACACAGCAAAGTTGTTGAAACATCGATCGGAAGTCAGACACGAGACAGGTGATGCTGATATGATGGTGGCGATAAAAACGGATCGTACGCTTCACCATTCGTCCCTGAACATTTTAAGCTGTGTTCTTTTTATTAGATGTTGATTCACTTGTTAATTGTGACACACAATAGCGTATCAAACACCTACAAACGCAATATATATATATATATATATATATATATATATATATATATATAAATAATAATAAAAGATTGATCTTGAAATACCTTATTAAGATTTCTGGTCTTAGTGTGATATTATGGATTTTTTCACTGTTTTATCGCAGCCGGGCTAGTGGTAGTCGAGGCTCGGGGTTTAGTACTCTCTCTCAGGGTTGTTACGGATGCAAAAATTTAGACATCCGCGGATGCAGATGCGGATGCGGATTATTAGAAGTTCACATCCGCGGATGCGGATTCGATGCGGATGCGGATTTTGGGATTTTAAAAGGATAATTATTTAATCATAATATTTAGAACAAAATTACACAAGTTTTTAGTTTTACTTATGACACAACAAAATTTTAAGTTTCGAGTTTCATAATAAAAAATCTTTGTTTAATAATTAAACTTAAAAATTGGTGAATTATATTTAACAAATAGCAATGTTGCAGCCTACTCAGCTTCCAACCTGTTTCTTAGTGGATTATATATTAACCCAGCTCCACTAAATAGTTGTTCGCTGGGAACACTGGCTGGTGGAGGTGATAAATATCTGCATGCTAATTTGGAGAGAATTTTAAAATCACAACGGTTATCTTTCCACCGATTAAGTGGATTTTCATCTAAATGCAGTCTTTTTTTTGTTACGATAAATAACTAATTCTTTGCGGAGAAGAGCATCGGAGCTACTGTTGTCCGGTTCTCCTTCACCTTCATCTTCGCTCGATGAATCTAACATCATGGTAAGATCGCTTTCTAAGCAAGTCTTCTTATCCATACTAGACGTTCCTGGTTCAGGATCGAGAGAATCTCCCATTCTCATTCTTTTTGGTTTTTCCGCCGGCGACATAGGAGAAGCAGTGACGACATGGTCATTTATCATCTTTATTATTTCATCTTTTATTTTTTCTTCGGTGACTGGTTTTGAAAAATTTATGCTTATAGCGAGGATCTAAATATGTGAAAATTGCATATAAGTTGTTATCTTCCAAAGAAGAAAATTTCGCTGAAAATTATGATTTCAGATTAGAGACTGCCAACCGAATAGCATCACTTTCTCGTGGTTTTGTTAAATAGTCATCAAGTTTTTTTTCAAAAGCATTTGTATGATAGGAATCACAGATGATATGAGTGCCTGAGAACTGCTCATTTCACAAGTGGCTTCTTCAAACGGTTTCAATACTTCAAGACAGCATTCTATAATTTTCCATTCTTCAGGCAAAATTGATTCAGTGTTATTGTCATTGGCATAAAGACTTAATGCATCTTTTATCTTCAAAAAACGCTTAAACATTTAGAAGGTGCTGTTCCAGCTCGTCACACAATCCTCGAATATTTTAAGATGCGGTTGATTAAGTCTGTCCTGAAATTTTTGAGCAATGATTGAATGGTTAAAATGAGTAGTAATTTTCTTACATTTTTGTTTGACGTCTTCTATGCTTTCCTGCGATAGTAAACCATGCCGAATAACAATTTGCAACTTATGAACGGTACAATCTAAATCATTTAGCAATGCTAATCGCATTCCTCTTTTCATGGTTAGAGCCTTCATCTCGTATCAAGCAATGCACTTTTTCATTTGAAATATTCCATTCAGCAAGCATTGTGTTAAATTTTTCTGCAATGATATCACCAGTATGACTGTCATCAAAAGTCTCGCATTTTTAACACAATTGACGATCGTTCAAAGTTTTCTGATACTCCGTGGCAAGCTAGGCTAAGCAAAGAAATACCTGAGCTGGGATCTGTCCAAATATCAGTAGTGAACGACATGTAATCATATTCTTCAATTAGTTCTTTAACTTTTCCCAGCAAGTTTTATGTATAGCTCGTTGCACACGAAATAAGTAAAAAAAATTTCGTCCTCTAAACTTATATTTCCATGCTAACTCTTGTATGAGACGACGAAATCCAAGTCCCTCCACAAAGTTAAAAGGTAAATTTTGAAGCGCTATCATTTCGCCAGTGAGTTTGTCAATCTTTTTTGAATTAGGATTGTTAGTATCCCACTTCTTTTCTTTTGTAGTACTTCCTCTAATGAAAGCTGTTTCTTGGCTTGTTGCAACGGAGTCACAATTGTACCTGTAAAAAAATACAACATAATATACACAAACCATCTACTAAATAAAAAAATAAGTATACTTATCAAAATTCGATGTTCAAAAAAACTAAAAGTAAATAATACGCATTATAATTGAAATTTTTAAAAATAAAAAAGGGCCAATGTGGTGTGCCCTTTCAAATAATTAAGTTTTAAAAGGGCTATAATTTGCTAACATTATAATTAGAATTGAAACAAGACTTAAGCATTTAATTTTAAACATAATTTGGAACTAACTTTGGATTCTTGTTAGTGCTAAAAAAGCTTAAGAAGTGAATATTTTCAATAATGCAATTTTTTTATTTTAAATTTAGTATAGAAAGTAACATAAAATCATGTGACCAATAACAACAATATATTTTAGTCACACTACAATATAATAAAGTAAGGAAGGTTTATAGATATTGGTCCTTTTAGCACCAAGTATAATGATCATGATTTGAAATGAAAATAGTAAATTATTAATGAAATTAAATCAATTTATCTAACCGTAACTAAGTTTGTAAAACATAATTGTAAATCCGATATTCCGATATTTTCGATACATACCTGCTTCATCATTTTTTTTCTTCAATTCCTTTTCTTTACTCGCACTTTTGAATAAACAAAACTCCTCCGGGTATATTGATTTCAGGTGATTTTTCAAAGAAGTAGTAGTGCGTCCCTTCCGCGAGTAACTTTTGTTACATATCTTACACTTCGACTTCTCCGGATCATTTTTGTCTATTGTAAAATAATTACAGATACTGCTTTTTATTGGTGGCGACATTTCACTTAATATTTATATCAAAATATTCATAAAACAAGCAAAAATCTATGAAGTACACAGTAAACACTCACTGTAGCTATAATTTATTGACAATGAGAAAAAACACAACAAAAAAAACCTGTAGGGTCTCGTTACCAATGTACGCCTTCCTATTCGTCAGTTACCGAATGAAGTTACCAAAACAAACGCGAAGCACGTGCCACTCTGGCTCCGCCCACTTTCTTTACATGTAGTTACTTGTTGATGTGAATGTGCATCCGTAAAAACTCCGCATTGATTGATGCGGATGTGAATGCGGATGCAGATGTCTGAATTAATGCGAATATTCCGCATTTGCGGATGCGGATGCGAATATTCGTAACACCCCTACTCTCTCTCACACGTGATGTCTCTCTTGACGCGTGTTCAGGCCAACAGCGGACTCAGTGGAACGCCGCGCCTCGTTGCCGTTCAGTTCAGTTACAGACAAATTAATTACACGTAGTGCAGACCACAATGAACTTTGAATTTACAGCATTTAAAATTAAAAGAAATATATATATTAGAGTCTTCGACAAAGTAACCTGAACTTTTGCTGATTTTGCGCAAAACTTGCGATATATATTAGAAGTGTTTTGTTATAGTCGATACGGGGGTGAATTTCAAGTTGCCAGGTAATGCGTTTCCGAGATGCACATGGTAACGAAATCATTCCAAAATGACAAATTTCCAGTGAGGGGAGCAAAAACGAGACAGAGTTTTTTGGTCCCACTTATTTCTTCGTATCCCTCCTACCACACAATTTTACAAAATTTTGAATATGGTATTCGGTTTTTGCCGACGAGAGCAAGTTGGAACTGTTCAACTAGTACCGTTTCATTGCTAGGCGGACAGTCAGTGATATGGTTCCGTTTCCGATTAGGTAGGTACTGCCGAACCCTCGAGTTCATTGCTTGCGGGTATTCCAACACCATTTAGTTTCGATTTGTTTTGTTGTCACTCCGATCGCAGCAAGTTAATCAGAGATTTGCAGTTTCCCAACCTCGAGAAGAAAGCCAGCATCCGCTCTGCGTTGCTCAATCGAGAAATCGACGCCGACTGCTTGCCGCCCAAACAGCTCCTAGTCAAAGCCCACATCCATCAGTTAGACTACTCTTTTGGTTGCTGTTTGGTTGAACATTGTGCACCTGGCCCGAACCCCTCCGCAGTGCGTGAGGGGGAAGTTAAGCCGGGCGGCTACCCCGTGAACAGGTGACAGTCAGCGGGCTGCATCTGTCATTCCCTCACAACAGCAAACAAAACTCTACACAGTCACCCTAACAGAACACACACTATGGGGAAGGCAGCTACCAACTTGACCGCTGCGAAACAACGAAACTCATGTAGGCTCGTCTACGCATTGGCTTCCCAAACAGAAATCTTATGCTTTTTGTTGTTGTTGTTGCTTTAGGGCGCGTCGACGACGGGGTCATTAGCGCCCTTATGCTTTTTTTTTTTATTAATTCAGTTTTTCATGTCAGGAAATGTAACATTTAAAAATTCATTTTGCCTTGCCTAGTGTTTTTTTTTTCACAAAACATTACTTTGTGTATAAATTAAACCAAAACCTTAATGCGGAGGTAAAGTAAGAGCGAACCTAATTATTTCTTCCGAAGCGTTTCGTCAGTAGTGCACTCTACTTACGAAGTCGCATCCTGCTGTTGCGTTTCGGAGGGGTGTGCACAGCATTTGCCCTGACCGGGATTGGAGCCGGCGTCCTCCCGAGCCTCACCATCACGGCCGGCGCCAGGATTCTCCGCTCTCCCCCACAAATTCTTTTAGTTTAAACTCCGGTTTTTTTTTTTCTTGAAGTCTAAAAGTTTAACACAAAAAACAAATAACTCACTTTTTTCAGAAAGTTTTTCTATGTTTTCTATTTAGTAAGTCACCCTGAAGGGCGCCCTGCCTGGGTACTTGTGGCCTGCTTACCCCCCCCCCCCCCGTCGATGTCGGCGCTGCTCCATACGCATGTGCGTGTTTACACTGCTCCGCAATGGAATTCGCAGTTAACAGTCAATGAAATAAGGATTTCGCTATGTGACAGACTTGGAAAGGTTTTCCTCTGGTGAGCTATCGTCCTTGGCTTTACGTTCGCGAGCTCGATGCACTGTTAGTAGCCAGACACAGAAACACGGGTGCTGTGAATATACAGGGCGAGTGGTGAGCCAGCAACACGACGTGAGCCTCTCCGATAACGACAACTCCGTAAAGCTCCAGCTGTTTGTTAGCTAAACGGACGGGAAATTTCCAATTTTATTGGACGAGGAATGATAAGATGTGGACTGGTGATACAACGGTCGCCAGTTTGAGTCCCGCCGAGTGGTCAGTTGATCCACAGTAAGCAAGGCTCGCATTACATATACCTGATGTGAACAGCAAGGAAAGACAATGAGTTGACTTTTGAGGGGAATAAAAGCACACGACAGCTGCGCGACGTGAAAACTCGATGAAGTGTCTGAACCACTTCCTGCCCATTGCTTACGTGCATTCGCCAGAAACCTAGAGATCTGTGATATTTGTATATTAGCGTTGGAGTCTGCAATACATATAGCCACCTGAAGTTCATTTGCTAACTACTTTGCATTCAGAATCTTAGCTTATATAGACGTCATTCGTAGGCCACTTTGTAAGGAGTTGTTGTTTGAATGGTTATGACCTAAAGCGGCCCAATCGTATCGTCAGTAAATTTGACTGTCTTTATCATAGGTTCCCAACCTTTTTTTTTGGCATAGCGCCCCCTTTTCGAAAATAAAATTTCTGACCGCCCCATATTCAAATAAAAACCGCAACAACTCTCTTTCTTGTAAAAAATAAAGTAACCGACAGTGTTCCTACTTTTCTGGCTCGGATGATGACGATGAAGAAGATGATGATGGTGCTGGTAAGCAATGAAGACTGTTTTGCATTCACACCTGCCTACTGAATAGTCGTGATTGCGCAGGACACGGTGACGCCATGCTGTCGGGCGGAAATATTGGCAATCACGCTCCCGCCGTTCAATACGCTGTCAGCTGCGCCCATCAATACGCGCTAATCAAAATCCACCTCAAATCCACATCAGGCCCTCGCTCCAGTGAACCTCTGTCAGCTCTGTGGATGCGAATATTGACAACCTGTCTGATCGTCCAGGGAACTTCTTAAGGCAGGTCCAGTCCGTGCCACGCCATGCCAGCTGGCACTGTGCCAGCTGCCAAAACCGTGCCAAGCAGTTTGGGGCCTCCACTAATTACGTGAGGTGTTTTTCCGGAATTCAGGACCCCTCCCCCCCCCCCCCCTGTGGTGGGATTTGGTGAGGTCTCGTCGTACACCCGTCCCCCTAAGACGACATGAGATTTTCCTGCTAGTCGACCTCATAGATTTTTGAGACCTTTTTTTTTAGTTCTCCTGCATCCGACGGTGGTAAAGTCGGTTTTCACGTCGGTTTTGAATTTTTTTTTCTCTCAACCCTACTGTCCTTCAAGAATTTCAGAAGCTCACGTGATATTTCCGTCCACCCCCCCCCCCTTTTTCACCTCACGTAATTAATGCTTGCCATCTAAAACCCACCAATGCCGGTCCGCTTCAAAGGGAGCCGCGCCAGTTCTGAAGACAATACGTAGCGGCGACGTGTCGCTAGCTGTCCACTCTAATGACGGAATGGATCATTACTAAATAAGTAAGATCATTAATAAAGCTTTACCGCAATCGAACGTGGGAATATGGGATTACAATGACGGTAACAAAAGGCATGCCACTTTTACGGAAATAGCAACTAGTTTTCGTGCTGACATGAAAGAGGCAGTGCCGCATTCTGTGCAGGGAGTGATTAAGTGTGATGGGATAATTAATGCTGCTCCTAAAATAAGAACTCTAGCGAGAGGGATGACAGAGACACACAGGTAGTTGTATATTCAGATTTACTTGGACCGGAGCTACTTGTCCTGCAGTCGAGCATTGTGAACTGCCCCATTAGGACGCCCGACATCATCGTAGCTTCGAACCGCTGGCCGGGTCTGCTTGCAACAAGAGCTTCCTGTCCATTCGCCGACTTCCAATGTCAGCCAATTTCCTCCTCTTTCTTCCTCATGTTTTTAACACCTATCACCCACTTGTCCGTCGGTCTTCCTCTGGGCCTCTTTTCTTTCAGCACCTTGTCCAGCATCTCCTATGGTATCTTTTCCCCAGCCATTCTGTTTACATGGCCGTAACAGTGTGACTTCGATTTCTCTGGTCTTTGTCGTAGTGGTTCCTCTTTGATCAACTCCCTGTTTTGATAATTCATTATTATGCCACTCCTTCTCTACTCCTCTGAAATTTAATTTCCATAGCTTGCACTCTTCATCATCCACGTTTGCGATGCATACGTCACTGTCGGCACTAAGTAGTTTTTTTTTATATTTTGCTTCCTTACTCTTTGGCGGCAGATCCCTACTGCATACCAAAGCTCTAAAAAAATGTATCTCCGCGTATTCCTCTTTTATTTATCTGCACCCTGTATCATCCATCTTCTTGCACCCAGCTACACAAATACTTGAAACATTCCGCTTTATCCAACTGCTCCCCTGCGAGTGGTACGTCTTTATTTGTCCTGATCTTTTTTTCTTGTTGTAATTACTACTTCACTATTTCTCGCAGAGAATTTGACGCCATATGATGCAGCTACCCACTCCCAGACATAAACCTGATCGTCCACTTCTCTTTCATGTTCTCCCAATCTATTTGATCATCAGCAAATCACACGCAATGCTTAACAACCACCTTCTTGAATATTTCATCCGTAGCCACTATAAATAACAGGGGTGACAGGACACTTAGTCGATTGTTCAATTCAAACCATTCGATGTTATCGATTCCCACTTACACCCAGCTTTTACTATCCTCGTATATATCCTTCACTCTTTCTGTATTGATGTTTCTCTCACTGCTTCCCACACTGTGTTTCGACTGAGGCTGTCATACACATGTTCAATGTCCTTGAAGGTCGTCACCAGATCCTCGCCATACTGGTAGTGTCGCTCTTGTACTTGTCTTGCTGCAAACATGAGGCTAATGGTTCACCTTCCTTGCCTAAACCATACTCTTCTTCTTCCCTTAGCTGCCTTATAACTGTTCTTCTTATTCTGCTGTCGAAAACTGCCTGATAAATCTTGGCAGAGTGGCACATCACGGTACCCGATACGTCCAAAGTCTAAGCGTCGCGCTCTTTGAAGTGTCCGCCGCTGCGGGGGTGGGGAGGCTTCCGTTCACCCCTCCCCCCCACCCCCGACGACATCGGGAGCGTCGCCCCCGGCGCTGACGTCAGAGCGGCGATCGATCGCCCAGTGGCGCCGCGCGCGGCGGGGGCGAGCAGCGCGGGGTGTGGCTCGCGGCGTCTACGTGTGCGTCACGCTCGACCACTGTCACAGTGGACTCGCCGGCCAGCTGACGATCCCAGACGCAGTGTACTAGCAGAGACAGCATCGCGGTCCACACTAATCTCCACTCTCCTCATTCCAACCCCTGACGGAGAAAGGGGAAATAAGAATTCATGTAGCCGCCAGTACGACACCTTATTCCCCTGGTTTTATCTCTCCTGTCACTGCGAACCATATACGTTGTTGGGAGAAATACATCACTTCATTGCTAAATGACGTAAGTTATTCACATGTTACCCAATAAATATGTGCTGAAACCCCGTCTTTCGTGTGCCAGAGAAACCAGCTCCCACTCCGTGGGGATTCTTCCGCAAGGACTGTGGCGACCGATCAGCAACGTCGCGGCTGTTCCTGCACAGTATCGACACTGTGATGACCAGGGCTCCCTAAGTAGCAACGACTCGCTCAGGTAGCTGCAACCAGTCAGTCATTCACTAAACGGTGAAAACGTACTATACTCTAATAAATAACCGCTTCTTATCACTAAACGCATCATCACAAGCAAGAACAGTTAAATTCATCTACGGACGTTTTGTAAAAAATAAATAATAGAAAACCATTAAAAATAAACGAAATATTACGTTTTCAACCCTGAACACCCTGCATTCATCGCACCAAACTGCAATAACGTTGAACCTTTGAACAATCAGCAGAACCCTTCAGTTGCCTATAGCAGCGGTTCCCAATTTCTTTTTGCCCACGGAACCCTAATTGATCATAATTTTTTTTTTTTTGGCGGATACCCATTTTTATAAGCGTAATCTGAAAACCCAGTCTGGCATCGGTAAGTCGCCACAGACGGAAGCAGAACCACGATAGCCTTCTCACGGCGCGGTTATGACTCTTTTCAACGAACATTTTATTTAATTCTCAGATGGAACACGCAACCCTTGTGACCCTTCCACGGAACCCCTGGGTTCTGCCAACCACCATTTGGGAACCACTGCCCTATAGGTCAGAATTTAATACCTCCACGAACCTCTATGAAATTTCCCAAACAGTGGCCAATCTCGTTAAAAAAACTGACTTCTTAATTTTTTTTAAAATAAGATTTTTATCTAAATAGCCTAAATATGTTGCTAAATAATTTAATGGATGGGCTCGGTTCTTGTCGCCAGCTGAGTCGATTTTAGGAGCAATTTTTCTGATTTTCAGTCTCAATTTACCATGTTGCGTGTTGCACTCTCCAGATACCCGGTCAGTCGCCATGACGCAAATCTCGTCGCGAACCCCACACGTTCAGTTGGCGAACCTCACTTTGTGAAACCCAGCTGTAATTACTAGAATAATAAGACCGAAACGACACTTCGTGGAAAGCACGCTTACTTCCGACAACTGAGATTAATTAAGACACTTGCCGTTGGTCGCTGGCTCTCATATTAATTAGCCCGTCCAGAGATATTAGAAGAGAACGGTGATACCTCTCAACTGTGTTGCGAGTGCTGTTTTCGAGTTCTCGCTAATTCGATTTGACTATAATTTCCAAATGTTTATCGCCGTAATTCACGACATAACAAAAGTGAGCGTATAAGGGAACAATTCAGAATTTTTAACCAAAAGAGATAATTATTGCTAAGAGAATTGCATTAACACAAATCACAACCTAGCAGACATTATTATCGTATAAAATAATGATACTCTAAAAGAACAAACAGACATTAGAGAATGTTAGAAGTTCTGCACTGCACACATAATGAACTGCAACGTCACTGGGGTACTTTGTTAAGGGACACTCAGGATGTTGGTCGTTTACGTTGAGCTGCGCAGTCCCACTGCGGGGATGAACGGTCAACGTTAGGTGTTGGAAGAAATGGGTGGCACATGTTACAAGTACGGAGGACCACCAATTACAGACCAAAACAAGGAAGAAAGTGGAAACATAGGACCATTTAAGAACAGGTGAACAGAGGGCTGAAAGAAATTAAATTTAATTTAATTGCAATGGAGTGCCCGCTCCGGTGGCAATTTCCCTCGATACCCATCTTCCACCTTTCCTGCACCCACCTACATTGCCCTCTAAAAATTTCAACTTTAAATTCTTTCAACGTTTTTGGTAAATCATTCATTATTTCTCTTGGTAACTTATTCCAATCCTTGACACACTTATCTTAAAGAAGAGAATGTTCCTGCACTCCTATGTGCCTGAAATCGACTTGCAGCTTGTGGTCATGGTAATCTTTTTCCTTCCATGAATTACTTTTGATTCTTACACAATATCTTTCCGACGTCGTACATTCCGATGACCCTCTTCACCGTTTTCCTGTGAAAAATGCGTGAAAGCCGGACAAACCATAAACGATTTAAATAGTGATGTGATTTATCAGCCTTTTAGTCGGGTTTCCACTCAGTTTGTGTCTGGACTGTACATTTCTTTACATGCAGACTTATGCAGTGTCCTCTGGGAGCTGCCAGAATGTAGTCACCAAGGCGTCGACGCTCTCAGAAGAACAACTCAATCACTTTGGTCCACCACTTCAGGCAACAACAATTTCCTCTGTGTCGCGAAAGAAAAAAGCAACTGCACATTACCCTGTCCGTAGCTGAAAACTCCGGTTCTTATAGGTCGAAGCGACAAATTTACCAAGTTTCTGCGTATATTTGTCTGTGGAGAGGGGTGGACAGCGAAATTCACTTGCCGAGAACGTTCCTGACGGGATAGCATACTGTGCGCCTCGGCATCTAATACAGGCTGACGGGGAAGCCTTCAAATTACGCATACCAACAGCGTCTCCGTCCCCTCTCTCTTCTGTCACGGCTCTGTTGTTTTCTACCTTCCGTTTTTCCTCCTTTCTTCCTCGCTTTGCTATTTAAAGCTCCTCGCACTTTCTATTTGTTCCGCGGGCTTTGTTTGTTTTTTCGTATTAGCTGTCGCACGGTCTGACACCTGTGCGACAATGCCTGTTATCCCGCCGAATGTTTTGTGAACGACTTTCTCCAGCCGTGACATTCCGGTTTTCGCTCTCTCAACAACTGAACCTGCACCTGGGAACAGCTCCGACGTGATCCTAGTTCACTACTGGCTGCAAACCGGGAACTCCCTCGAATCGACACTATAATACGACTCCGTAGTAGTGTTGTGCTGAGGTTTTATAAACTTGTATATCGGCCGCCAAGCATTACTCGTCAATAGCGCGACAAACTTTCTCTACTGTCACGACAAACTGACTTTAAGTGAAGAAGCACAACATGAATTTAGTTTCACTTTCACTGCCGAAACATCAGACTGATTACGTACGATTACCAGGACACATTGGATGACTCAGTTTGAGTAGCTTTCTCTCTGCATTACTCCCAGCGACCCTGCTAAAGACATTTTATCCGTCCATGAAGGCGCCGCTATTCTTTTACAGAGCGCCAAATATTCAGTTACCATTAAAACTGCTTGAAACTTAATATTAAACCAAACAATAGACAATTTAAAACCTTCTGCTATTGCGTTGGACAAGACAAACAAATACGTCGGGAATACTGTCGACAATGATAGTCAGGTATTGCGTGGGTTTAGCACACCTCCAAAATCTGTCTCGCGTGACGCACAGGACTACTAATACGTAAACCAGTACCACGTAATCACAACAAGTGAACATTTTCCTGTGTTTTACACAAACTGAACGAAACTACTTCGCCTCCTCATCGATCCGTTTCCTACCTCTAATCAAACCGAGGTGGATAATCCAAAGAGAAAAAATGAAACGAGACTCCTGTGGGTCATGGAGTGTTGTAGGAACTGTGTCTTCACTGTAGCGACGTATGACAGCAACCGTACTGTCTGCAAAATAGGTTTAAATGCGGTATTCCATACTTACTACGCTCTCACATGTTTGCATTCGGATCCAGGACTACATACAGTTTGTTGACAATGGCCATATTAAATTATTCCACCAATGTTAACTTAATTTAATTGCAATGGAGCGAACGCTGCAGTCGAAATTTCCCTACACACCCATCTTCCCCCTTTCCTGCACCCACCTACAATTGCCCTCTACAAATTTTAACTAAATTCTACAAACGTTTTTCGTAAATTATTCATCATTTCTCTTGGTAACTTATTTCTATCCCCGATACACCTAAAAAAGAGAATCTTCCCACACCCTTGTGCCTGAAATCGAGTGCCAACTTGTGGTCATGGTCATCTTTTCCCTTCCATGCACTACTTTTAATTCTTACACCAATATCTTTCCATGCCTCATCACCAATATACGCCTTGTACACTCCCATGACCCTCTTCGCCCTCCTCCTGTCTTGCAAAGAATCCCATTCCAGGTGTTATATCACATCTCTTCTTGATTGTGCTCTGCACTGATTTCCAGAAACAAATCTAGCAGCCCTTCTTTGCACCCTCTTCAACTCCTGTATTTCATATTGCCTCGGTGTAGTAGAGAATGTGTGGTTTCTGTTTTGATCCGTTCTTAGTTACCTGAATATTTGGCAGAATATTTCATATCCAACGGTACGCTGCAAAATATCGTGCTTAATACTAGAAACCATTAACATTTTTTTTTTTCATTTAGTTTTCCTTTAAGCAAAGATTCATTTAAATATCCTTTTTTCTATAGCCTCTATGTTTTATGAGTCATTTATGGTCAATGTTTGATTCTTTGACGTTATTCTTTCGTTACATTTAAGTACTTTCGTAATTTTTTTTTTATTACTATCCCCAAGACGACGTCGAGTTCTTTAGAGGGTGGAAAGGAGTGTGGGGCAAGGAACGGGTAGGAATTCGACCATGGCGTTCCGAAGCAACCATCCGGCCATTCGCCTGGAGTGATTTCTGGAAACAACTGATAAACCTTAATCCGGATGGCCGAATAGTGATTTGAACCCGCGTCCTCCCGAAAACTAGGCCGGAGCGTTGCCGCTCACCCACCTCGCTCGGGTTATAATAATTATTTAACAATTATTTTAGTTTTGATTTTTTTTTATGTATGTTTATTCATAACTAAGCTTCGCAACGACGAAGAAATACAAGCAGCTTTATTTTTCGGGTCGCTTAGCTAATCCAATAAACTTCGCGACGGTCCCTCATGGAATCTAACCGTATTCCTCACTCCAACCTTGTTGCCAATTTTCTGTAAAGAAGATGAGAAAAGAAGTTCTGTTTCGGATTCTGTTCAATAAGTCTACAGTTCCCTCATTGCGTTCTTAGGATTTTTGTTTTTTTTGTTTTTTGTTTTTTGTTTTTTTGTTCGTTGTTTTAATTGTTTTTATGCATATTTTTTGTCGTTTTATGTTTTTATCCGTTTCCCTTACTGTTGCTACGTGAGGTAATTACAAGACGGCAATGTAGATGCCCTACTTTTTTGTGCAGCTGCACGAGGGATTGTGTGTGGGCGGAATGAAATAACGCTCGCGGTTATTAATTCGTCGGTCGAGAGCCGTGCGGTAAAATACATTTGTCACGGCCGCGAGCACACAGCAGACACGCTTTTAATTGAAATGTCACGCAGTGGCCGCCTAATCCGCTTCCGCCACGCACGCGCCGGGCCTACTGCGCGGACTCGATGCTTTGTCCGAATATCCGACGGCCGTTAATCAGAGCTGGCGTTCACGCTGACTCTAAAACAAGTCACCAACACAATTACAAGCGAAAAAGAAGTTCTCACTGTTTCGTCGCAAGTGGTAATTGTTTCCATTTGGTCTGACGTAATCTAATCACTCAGTTCGAATTGAACTTCGACGTTTCAAACACTAGGCTGCTATAAGCGATCTCGTAAGTGAATTCTGTTACTTGGGAAGTAAAATTGACGAAGTAAGAACGATATTAAAAGTATAATAGCACTAGCCAAAATAGCCTTATTGAAAAAAGAGAAATATTTTTCCTTCAGATATTGATCAAGAGCTGATAATGTATGTGAATACTACAGCACTTTATGGAAGTGAAATAAAGAAATTAGCAATACCAGAAAGAAGGAAAACTGAAGCATTTGAAATGTGATGTTGAAAATTAAGTGGAGAGTTCGGAATGAACGTGCTGTGGAGTTGATGGGTGACGGCAGAGTCTTGCAGAAACAAGATACAAGATGGTAGGTCACATTTTAAGGTAAACGAAATTCGTTGATTTGTTAGTGGAAAGAATAGTGGAAGGTAAGAATTGTAGAGGGTGGCAGAGATTAGAATATATGAAGCTGATAACTGACGACGTAGGTTGTACCGGGTATGTACAGATGAAGAGGTTAGTACAAGGTAGGAAGGGGTGGAGGATTGCACCAAACCAGAAGAGAGAGTCTTGACAGAAGGGCGGATGGGTGTTGGTACTAATGCACATAGTTTGAAACAAAACCTGTGGTTTCTTGTTAAATAAAATACCTGTGATTTACACACACTTGATCAAAGACTTTTGAAAGCATTTATTCTGTGCGGATGAAAGGATTTCCCGAGAGTGTCAAAGCGTGAGGTGACAACTCAAATCGCAAGCTCGTTCACTACAGTACCTACCAGTAAAACGTCTCAAAAATACTGACAAACAGTTTCTGGAATAACTAAAATGTCGATAAAGTTACGTTTATTTAGTCGGAGATCACTCATAAGAATATGCATCAGAGCTTCATTCGAAGCTCATACAAGCACACTACATCCACACAAAATGGCGTGTTAGTGCTATCCGATCTTATATACACAACATAGAAAGTTTCGATAACAACAACGGCGCCGTCACTCATTTCTGGAGCACTAACAATACGTAAAAAATAAATACTGTGCAAAAACAATCAAGAGTTATTCAAAATTAGTTAGCATCAGATGGAAACCGTTTTGCATTAGCTTACTCAAATATTTACTAGAAATTAACATCATATCGTTGAAGTTAAGCATTTGAAACTGCTAAAATACAACTTTCATCGTAATGTCTGAAACCGTATACCTAACTAAAGTTTTTAATGAGTGTGCGAGCCACTGTAATACAATTTCATACAAAATATACTTAAACACATCACACATTCGGGAAATAATTCCATACATTTGCAACCAAGCACTTTGTTTGTTTATGTGACGGAAACTTAATTGCAGTGATCGTAATTAGTGGCACTGGATGTGAGGGGCAGCACAAACACGCTGTGACGGATTACGTGTATTAGGTAGGAAGTGCTGTCCACGAAGGTATTATCAGTAAGCCCCGGATTCTTAGGTTCGAACCTATTTTGTTCCCAACCTAATATCCTCGAAATTTTAACTTTCTCTTACGTCTACTGTATAACTAATAATATTCATAAATTTAATAGGACCTAAAATAACCTAATTTTTATGTTATGACCTAAAATGACCTAATTAGATTTTTAGAACCTAAAATGACCTAATTCGATGTACTGATCCAGTTCGACTGTAATTTTGTTACTTAAACAAATGTCCAACCGGATTAGCTCAGGGCTACGGTCTGTGGAAGACGCCATGGGTTCGAACCCAACCATCAGCTGTTCTGACGTGGTTTTCCTTTTCTCCTCCAGGCAATTGCGGGAACAGTGCCTTATGGACAGGTTACGGGTAGCTGCTTCCTTTTCCCCCTTCCATCTCAAAAATTTCGTTTTCTTCTTCTACATCGATCCAAATTAATGTTACATGGCGATCCGACCAGTCACCATCACCAGCTGTATCTATTATTACGTGAATCCTAAGATCTAAGACACTGCAAATGTGAGCAGTATGGGAATGATCCCTAACATAGTCCGAGGGGTAAAGTCGAACTTGGAGGGTAAACGAACTATGTTTACGTATAAAACGGAAGAATTTATTTTAAAATTGGAATAACTATTCACCACAATATTAAATGATGTGTTTTAACCTAATTGTTGACAGTAACATTGAGAAAAGCTGTAACAATACGGTGTGGCAACTTCACATTATTACAAAGGTTTACATTCAGTAGAAACAAATCGACAAAGCAAGTTTTAAACATAGCACGTTAAACATTAACAATCTCAGGAACGCAAACCCTTTCTGAGAATTTAACAGTTGTATACCGTCATCGTTCAGTGGTAACACGGAAATTAAAATATTGTGTAGGCCTACATAAGTTTAGTTCCTTAATTAAAAGCAATAATGCCTAAAAAGAAATCCTCAAGAAGTAGTCACCTGCGAGAGTGGTTAGGAACGAATAAGAACTTTCCTAAAGATGAGAGAAAATTATATTATCAAGCATGTGTGAAACCAGTAAGTTTAATTTGTTTTATATACATATATCTTTTATAATTTTAAAAAATAAATTAGATTTTATTTGTTTTCATTTCTAAAGTAACGTAAAGTAACAGAGTCTAGACTGCTGGATGAAATTTCATAATATTAACTGGCTATTATCCGGGGTGTTATATTCAGGTGGACTATTTTTATTTTTTATTTCTATATAAGTGACTGCAGAAAAATGATCCCACGTACTACAGTATCAGAATTCAGCAACTCATTTGGCAAATGTTACCAGGAGAAACGCTTCCGAACAGAAGCAGAGTTTCATTACAAGTTCAAAGCTGTGTGCAGAAGATTCGTTTCACCTGCGTCTGTGTGAAGCTCTCACTGCCACTAATATACCAGTTTCAACACTCCAGAATGCAGTCCTGAAAACCATTTTGGAAGAATTTTGCAACAGAAAAATATGAGATGAATTCACTTTAAGAAAGAATTACTTGCCTCATCTGCAAGTGAAAACCATTGATGAACTAGTGGACATTGCCGACAACTTCATCTGGTTAAGTGTAGATGAGAAGTCAGATGCCTGCGGCAGATATATAGCGTTGTTGTGGGCAAGCTCGCATGTGAGGGACGTAGTATACCCCAAGTCATTATGTGCAGAGAACCTCCAATGACTAACCAGTCTACTGTGGTAATTGCTGTAAGGGATGCATCAAAACTGTTGTGGCCAGGTCCAGAACACGAGGATAAATTGTTGTTGGTGACAGACAGTGCAGCTTATATGATAAAAGCAGGGGAGCGTTTGAAGTCATTCCATCTTCCAATGGTCCATATCACCTGTCTAGCTCATGGGCTGCACCAGGTAGCTGAAAAAATTCGGGAACAGCGCCCTGTGACCAGGAATTGTGGTACTATCTTGATGAAGCTTGCAATCTGGCCTCACAAGCAGCCAAAGAAAGGTTCTTGGCACTTAGAAACCGTTTCAACCGACAGCGACCAGCGACCGAGCGGTGATAATTCCCGAATAAAGAAACTCCCGATTGGTCGAAGGAGGACGCCTCTACTTCCAGAAGTCATCTCCTGAGGGAGGTAAGTTACTCCGAAGTGGCTGTGCCGAGAGTAAATGTGTAAAAGTGTCGTAAATATACAAAGTGAGAAACAGTGGGACAACAGTGAAATAAGTGATTTGTGTATGTGAAAGTTTCTTTGTTTAATTATATATAGTAGTATTGTGTGAATGTATGTTATTCAAATTACTAATTTACAGTATATATGCATATATCAAAAAACACTAACACATATCATATACATTCTTACACATTGTTAATTTAATTATGTAACAAATTTTTGTGAAATTTGATAAGTTTATGCGTTACTAACTTGTTTTACATCCTGAACAATATTTAGCTACTAGCTGCAAACTATAATTTTATCTTATGTACCTCTTGTAATATATTGGAAATATGGGCCCAGAGTAGAAACTAGGTGCTGGGCTATTATGTACCAGGATATATATATATATATATATATATAAAACAGCGCCCTGTAATTAAAGAGATAATTCCTTCAGTGAAGAAAATATTCCTGAAAGCGCCAAGTCGAATAGTTACTTTCATCGATACCCCTCCTTCCTGAGCCAGCAGTGACACGATGTGGGACCTGGCTCTCAGCCGCAGTATATTATGCAGAAAACTATGAGAGCATCACGGATGTCATCGAATCATTAGATGAAAGCGAAGCTATTGCTATAGTAAATGCAAAGAAAGTGTTGGACTCAGTACCAGCTGTACAGAAGTTGAAATTTATAAAGGTAAATTTTTACAACCCAGAATTTTCAATCAAGAATTTGGATGGAGGTACTCTACCGTTCAAATCACCCAAGAAGTGAGGGCCAAAGTGGCTCCTGGACAAGTTGGGGTGTCTATAGTTCAGAAGCAGGAGTCTGTTTTAGCCCGCAGTCCAGATTTCAAGAGGATGAAATACATAGGCCGTGTCCACTGTGGTCTAAAGAAACAAGAATATTGCCTTGGAATCCTAAGGAAATCGCTGATACAAAGTTCACACCTCTGACCACATGTGACGTAAAGCGTAGTTTTTCCGCATTCAAGAGAATTTGAACGGAAAAAGAGGAGGATTTACTCCTGAAAATCTGTCAAATTATTTCATTGTTCAGTGTCATATTAGAAGTTTTAAATGAGTTGTTTACCATACACAATACAGACGAAGTATTTTGAACATAATAGTGGTTTATTTTGCATATTTTAATGTGATCGACCAATGACATGTTGGAAGTTTTTAAGGAGTACTTGACATTGTATTGTAAAGTCAACAATATTTTTAACACTATGGCAGTATATATTGCGTGTTTTAAATTTTATTTCCCTTAAAAACGTGTAAGTTCCTAAATCAGAATTTTAAAAACCTATAAAAGCCTAAAACGTGAGTTGAATAAACCTAAATTTGGGTTTTTAGAACCTAAAAATCCGGGGCTTAATTATCAGTCTCGGAGAAACATTGCAGGTTGTTTAAGAATTCTGCTACCTGGGAAGTAAAATTACAAAAGATAAAAAAAACAGAAGAAAACAAAAAGAAACGAATATTTGCAACAAATAAGATCAGCATGACGACAAGGGAGAGATTATTAAAAGCTTGTATCGAGGGCTGCCCTGTCTGGATGTGAAACATGGACACTTTTTGATTGCGGTGCAGCTAACACTCCGGTGGCAATTTGCTTAGTCATCCAATTACCACTTTTTATAAAAAAAATATGTTTTATAATTGAACATTTAAATTCCTCTCCCATTTACTTTTCCGATTTACACATTTTTATTTTAAATTCCTTAAGGGTTTTTAGTAAATTATTCATGACTTCACTTGGTAGTTTGTTCCAATCCCTGACACTCTTACCAACAAAATAAAATTTTTCTCAGTTAGAAAAGAAATGAAAAAGACATTAATTTCATTTGAGCAAAGGTACTATAGAAGAATGTTCAGGATTAGTTTTAAGAACAGGGTTACTATGAAGAAGTTTTTCAGATGGCTGGAGAATATAACGCAATATGGAAGAGTTAAAAAGGCGAGGATAGTATTAATTGGAAATATCTTAAGACGTTGTACAGTTTAGTGAAAACAGTACTGAAGGGAATGGTAGAAGGAAAGAAACACCGTGAAACACCACGATTGAAATACATCCAGCAGATAATGGGAGATGTTGGATGCGGGAGACATGTTGATGTGAAGAAGATGGTAGAGAATAGAGATGAATGAGAGACAGCAGCAATCTAAAGAGCTTGCTGCCAGGCAGTGCTGTCGAGTGCGAGGTGAAGGGCGGTTGCGTGGCTCTGGCCACACGTTGGCACACACCGAGGGCCTTGCAGGAGGAGAGTTGCGACAGAAAAGCCGACGAGCGTGGCGCGGGGTGACCTTGCGGGGGTCACGCGCACCAAGTGACCTTTGCCACCGCCGAGTCTGGTCGGCAGCGGAGCTTGCAGCGCTCATATGCCAGCCGCGTCTGCGCGCCAACTACTGGCGGCCGTGTATCGGGTGGGGTTGGCAGACGAGTGTAGACTTTTTTTTTTTAGATCTACAGTCCAACAAAACTTTCCAAAATCTCACGTGAGATTTCAGTTGAGGCCCCCCCTCCCCCTTGGTAGGATTTCGCTGTACCCCCCCCCCTCTCTCCATTTCACCTCACGTAATTTATGGACTCCCCGAAATAAGGCCCTAGATTAGATACTAGGTGCTGGGCTACGTTATATATGCGAAAATATTAAAAAGTAATAAAAAAATGGACACCCGAGGGGATTTCATTGCCGGGAGAGTCCGAACTCACAGAACAACTTAAGTTATTAGCGAAAAACTATTCGCTGTTGCTGTAACGACGAATGCCAGTCGTCACTCTGGTCCAGACTGCATTTGAATCGTATCAAAACCTCGCCTAATGTTTGTTGCTGCTCGAAAATAAAAATTGTATCGCACATGCTTCAGCTATACGAACTTGGTTCCATATTTCAAAGCTTGCTTCCACGGACAGAGAAAACATCTACACCGCATAAACAGAAAGCGAGTCTTAATTAATTGGTTAATTAAACGAAATACGTACTTTTACTGTGGTTGGTTTTCAACCGATACATGCAGTGTACAGCTCCCTGGCCGTTAGCCCAACGAAGGCGGGTGGAGGGGGGGGGGCGTGGGAAACAGGCGGGGTTTATTGGTATTGATTGAGCAGCGTGTTAGCTCCCCTCGCAGAGCGGATTACGCCTCCGCTGCGGTTAATGGGATCACCACAAACAGCGCGCTCCTCGAGATCTGTCCCCTCGCCGTGGCCGCTGATGGATCAGCAGTCAGCGTGAAGACAGCCGTGCAGGAGGCGTGCAGGTGCCGCGTGCTGTCGTCGCGTCTACACGCGCGCAGTCGCACGGATCCGTATCCTCTACCCTGGAGGGAGTCGCCGTCCACAGCAGCTCAACTGCGGTGGCTTGCCCTTGTCTTCCCCAGTGACGGAAATGTAACTTGTGAATTTTAGCGTAGGCGTAATGTCAAGGAATGATCGATGAGAGAAGGAAGAGAATGCAATCATTCGGCCCACTTTTCCGAGAGACAACAAAGGAACCGCCGAGCTGAACGTCCCCATGCAACAGACGAATCATCTTCACCAGTGTGGTATGTATGCCGTCACTCCATACGCACTGCGGAGAGGTTCAACCCAGGACTCTGGAGCACAGGAATCGCGCACCACCACCTCTGCTACCCTGCCGGCCAAGTCCACCACCAGGACTGGAACCAGCTAACCCCGTGTCAGCGCGGCGCCGCAAGCAGCCGAGACAAAGGGGCGCGGGTCGAATTCTCAAGACGACACAAAGTGAACGTGAATATCAGTTCTGGTCATGTGCCGACGACACTGCGGTTCTTTGTTGAATGTATGTTCTTTCGATTCTCCGTCTCCTTGGTTGGAGGAAGAAAATTCTGGATTCAGTAATGTGGCACATACGCGTGAAAATCAGAGCGTGGAAGGGTCGCTACCAGATTGCAGTCGATTTTTATTGTATGTTGAGGAAGCGACTGATGTAAATTTCAACAGGTTAGTACCAGTTTCTGGCAGGTTCCGAAAGTGGTGCAGTTCCCCTTTTTTCCCCTCCCTGTTTTAACAGTTTGCTGTAACATACGTCCCTTTTGTACGTTTCGTTTTTCTCTTCAGATCAACAATCGCTTTACAACTCACTTATCAGCTTTGCCTATTCTGTGTCCCCCTCTACAAAACACGTTCAGTTCGTGATTGTCTCTGTCCATTTAATTCTACTTGTGCCTGTGCTGTAGCACATTTCAAAAGATTCTGTTGTCTTCGTTTCGGTTTTCCACGGTTTCCCAAAGTCACTCTAGGCGAATAACGGATGGCTCCTTCAAAAGGCCATGGTCGAATTCCTTCCCGTTCCTTGCACCCCTTGTCATCCTACCCAGTCCCTAATGACACCGACGTCGACGACTTGTAAAGCCCGAGTAAATGCTTATATCTTCTTTGTATACTAAAGATCTACCGCTCCATAAACTGCTGCTTTCCATTCAACAGTTCTTTCTGGGGGCTACGTTAATGTTTTTACCAGCGTTTTTACGAAGTAGGGTCGCAGCAGGCTTCAAGAGCTGTGCCCGACTCTCAGTGGCAGCCAGTACGGGCGTCAGTGTTTCCTGCGCCCCGTAGTGGAATACGCGAGCCCAGTGTGGGGATACGCATCAGAACCAGAAGATGCAGGATAAAGTACAGCACTACGTGTCGACTAGGTTTCCCATAGCCGACCTGCATCAAGCCGCAGGAAACGATATTAGAAATTACTTAATCCTTCCATAGAGCATTAAGAAAGTCCACAAATCCACCAATTGCCAACTTAAGCTAGTATTACAATACATTTGATAAACATAGAAGACCTTTGTCCAGCCTAACAAGCAACTGAAATAAATAACGAGCAAAATAAAGACAGACCTCCAGTAAAGTCTCTTAGTTCGTAAGTCTGAAGGAAATGTCCAGCGACAAAACCTTCGCTACAACTGCGCACTAGGCCAGTCAGGGGTAGAGCCATATCCGTCTCCTACCTCGCATCCGGGGGGAGGGGGGTTCGAATCATCCTCCGGCCATGTGGCTGTGTGAATGCCGGTAGGGATCCTCTCAAAGACTGGAAACGGCCCTTGAGACCCTCCAGGTGGGCGAGCCATACCGCTGCGCCTGACAGTTTGGGAGGAGGGGGGTTGAAACCTCGAGCGGCCATCCTGATCCCGGTTTCCCATGGTTTCTTGATAAAGGCATACTCGGTAAAGGCATACTCGAACTCCTTCCCATTCCTTGTCCCCGATTCCTCCCTTGTTGGCTCAGAAGGTTCCATGTGACCGCATAGTACTCCGCCTCCTGGTTCTTGTGCCGATACCACTTGTTGAACGTTGGTGTGTCCGCTTATAATGATGCGTGTATTAGGTACTACCAAGCGAATAATGGGACAGTCTGTTTGTGTTATGCCTAATACATTGCAGAAATTTTTTGTTTTTATCATCATGCATATAATTTTAGTGGTAATTTTGAAACAAAATAATTTGGTGGTTTAATAAGTTTTTTTTTTCTATTTCCCCTGACGTATTCCAAACTAAAAAAGGAGAGGCATAATGAGTTCCTAGGAATGTTGACTGTAGTCTAACACAGTTTGAACGCTAATAGACTGATGACCAGAATGGGAATGTGTGTTGCAAAACAATCTGCTAGACAAGATGTTGTAATTTTTAAACTATAATTAAATAAATTTCTATATACAAGTTTAGTTAATGTCATTCAGTGTTGGTACAAAATCGCAACTTCATCCGCATTATAGATCATGAATAATCTGCATTTAAACGAGGCGCAAAAACGCAGTCTGTTCACGTCCAGGTCCCCTTGAGCCACATTACGTGTTGCTTTGTTTAGCTGTAAATGTATTAATTCGTGGTATGACGCGCGTGGCAGCCAGCACTGGGTGAAGCCTGCGTGTTGTAGTGTGGGGCGGTGATACTGCGCAGCCCTTGTCGGCGCGGCAGATGCCCTCAGACATCTGCGCCGCCACGCGACCCTTGGAGGGCCCTCTTTTGTGGCGGACCCTATTGGCAACATACTGGACCCCACCAGCTGCCGGCCATGAAATATTCATCGAGCTCTGCGATCCTATATTGCTACACTCCACGCGAGCGCCCACGAACGATCTTACAAGCACTTCCACTGACCTGACTCCCGAGCAAAGCTAGTGCGCTAATAGGAGGTTTATGGCTTTACGCCTCGTCGACGTCGAGGTCATTAGAGGCGGGATGGGATTGGGTCAAGGAACGGGAAGGAAATCGGCTATCGCTTTTTTGAAGGAAGCATCCCGGCATTCACCTGGATTGATTTAGGGAAAACCATGAACATTCACCGAGCGTGGGGGTGTAAGGGTTAGCGTTATGGCCTCGCATTTGCGAGGACGGCGGTTCGAATCCCCGTCCGGGCATCCAGATTTGGGTTTTCCATGGTTTCCCAAATCACTCCAGCCAAATGTCGGGATGCTTCCTTCAAAAGGCCATGGCCGAATTGCTTCCCATTCCTTGCCCTCCATCCTTTCCCGTCTCTAAATACCTCGCTGTTAAGAGACGTTAAGCTGTTAAAAAAAAAATTGAATACCCAAAACTGGATGCCCGGACTGGGATTCGAACCGGCGTCCTCCCGAATGCGAGGGCAGAGCGTTAATCGTTCATCCACCACGCTCGGTGCTAATAGGAGGATTCGCGGTTCTGATTCCTCATACCACTGTAGGTCCCCTCTGTCCTGTAGGTTTACAGTATTCAGATAGCCAACAGAGAGGCGGACTATGTTGCGAATTGAAACTCTGTTACTAGGCGGCCGAATAATCTTTCGGGGTCCCCTGCCGATAATTTCATATCCATTTAGTTCCGAAGCATGTCTTTAAAGATTGCCTATGCCACCTGAGTCCCGATTCTTAACTGTATTTTACTGTCGCGGTGGACTTATGTTGAAAGCCAATGTTTCCATCTACTGGCCATTAAGTGAACCGATGTATACTTTGATAACGAGTATGAATACCCCTCCACCTATTGCCCCTCTTTCTCTGTGGTGCGCTCTATAACCATCGAGAGAACCTCATCGTCTAGTGCGGGGGTTCCCAAACTCTCTACCCCGTCGACCCCTTGATACGATATTTGCCTTCTTACCGACCCCCACAAGTATTTAATAAAAGCTTTAAATTATTTTTGGCATTTCTGATGCTAAGCAATAAGGAGGCCTGCATAACAACTCAGCGAAATCATTTATAAAATCCACCCAATAAAATTAACAAAAAAAAAAAACGAGATACTTTCCACTATTATTATAATCTCATAAAATAGGAACAAAACTATGGATGGAATTTCGAATAGAGACCTGCCAAAAAGAGCAGATGGTTGTTGTACTGTTTTAACTTGTCACATAGCGATAAATCCACCTTCCTAAGCAACTCTTCAACTCTCAATACTGCAACTATCACCTCTTGACAACCACCTTACCTCAGTGAGCAAAAGTAATTTGTTGAATGTTTCATCATTTACTTCACATGACTTCGCAAACATACCAGAATTGAGAGGATGAGCTTTCATTTTACTTATTGGCCTGATTTTTAGTAGAGCATTCCTATTTTTTCCTGTACAGTTTAACTGATCCTGTTTAGTATTAATCGATTCCCTTTCGACCCCTCTGTATTAATCGAACCCTGGAGATCTCTAGATCTCTTATCGACCCCAAGGGGTCGGCGGTATCGACCACTTTGGGGACCCCTGGTCTAGTGCTTCTCCTTTCAGCTAAGACTTGTTCCCCTATTACAGCTTGTAGTTTGTGTGTCTATTAAACCCTCTGCTTTCTTCGTTATACTCGTCCAGATCACTAATAGCAGCCTTATCTTCGTTGATACTGTGACGTTAACCCTTAGCCCGTTATCGTTTATGCCCTCGGCGTGTGACTGAAGTAGTAAGCGCCGACTGGAACCACTTGGTGCTGTCGCTCCCCTGGTTTGCGCCCACCTGGGGCGTTACACCCCCCCCCCCCCCTTTCCCGCTCTCCAGCAGCTGCTAGGTTCTCCAGCACGGCGGATACCTCGCACAGTGGTAGCCACTCCAGAGACACTCACCAATAGCTCTTCCTCTTCTCGGCGAGAAATCTTCACGACTATGTTGCGTAAACACAAAGTAAAACTAACCGCTGCATGAAACGAGGTTTGAGGCTTCTAAGTCGAGCACTGCTGTGTATTAGAACGTTCAGGTTGATTAAGTACAGTGCTGGCTTTTGTACCCAGATATAAACGTAAATTTTTTTTTTCACTATATCTTCAGGCTAAAGAAATAGAGGCAGTCTAGAGTACGCCTAGATATCCGAGGCAAGAACTCGCGAAATACTGGAGCTGTATAAATAACGAGAAATTGTGTACCCGTATGTATTCGTTACTAAAGCAATCAGTACTCGTTACTTTTGATACAATCGAGCGCTAGCATTGTATGGAGTCTCGCCGCGTACGGGACGACTTCGTTACTATCGTATCGTTTCGTTACTCGTTACTTTCGACACAATCGAGCACTAGTATGAAGCATCGCTTCGATTCCGGATTACGGGATCACTTTGTAAAGTTTAAGTAAATTGTTCATTTACTAAAATAAGTTCTGGGAAAATTTCCACTGTAGAATAAACGCATTTCATAATTTTTTGAAATTAATAAAATCTCATTAAAGTATGATCAATAAAAAAGCAGTAACCATCTCAAATTATCCACCCAAATTTTCTATTTACACATTATGTTATATGAATGTTAATGTTAAACAAAATCATAACTACAAAATAACTCTTTACTCGTATGTTTGAAAATTACTCGTACTTATTATTATTATTAAGAGAGATTTTCCTCACTACAGAGGTTTTTCTCGAACACAACAATAAAGAATTCGGAACATAGATCTTGACTTCATCTTCTCAAAATATTCCTCCAGATATTTCGATCGTGTATATCTTCCTCTTCTGCACCAAGTCTTCTCATTGTTGTTTCTACACTTTGGAGCCAGGTAAACACGGCCCGTCCTCTTTTCCTCCTACCTTTAACTTCCCATTCCTGTACTAGTTTTGGTATCCTAGTGTCTTCCCTCCTTCTTACATGCCCATACCATTCCAGTCTTTTTCGTTCTATAACATCATACATTTCTTCTTTCACTTCCATTAGCCTGATTATTTCGGTATTCCTTACTTTTTTTTCTTGATATTCTTGCTGATCTTCTCCAGAAATCCGTTTCTAATGCTTTCGGCTTCTTGATATATTACTCGTACTTACCTAGTTAAAAAAATATCAACACTTAACAGTGAATGATATTAATTACATCAGAATAATGTTCGCGCAACATGTTTGTCCTTACACATTTTCCTTTGTTACGATACGCATTCAAATGAAAATCCCAGAACTACGGGCCTCATGATGTTCAAATGTTGATTCCCTCATTGAGATTCGTTTAGTCGCTGGGCGAGCCGTTCCAGTTCCCGCATGATGCGTCGTATTTGTTCGTTTATCGAATCCAACTTACATTCATACGACAAATGCGAGAAGCGAAAAGAATTTGTGAGTAACGCTTGGGTACTTCGAGTCGGGCGATTTATTCGTTACTAAGTAACGAATACACACCGTTTGCTACAGCTCTACCAAATATAGACGCTTTATTTGTTTTGTTCATTTTACAATCGATCAGCGAAAGGTCGCTTTACAGATTGAAGCGTACAGCGAGTGACTAAGGCAGGTACGGGAATTCACAAACATGGAAAGCACTGGGCGCTGAGGCAGTCTGCGTGAGGTTAGCTCTTATCGAAACCCCCAAGAACAATAAAATAATAATAATAGTCAGGACACATGATAAGGGGAACAGTTACAGTCGTAAGAGGCTTCTCGGAGACGAAGCAGTCTGCCGAGAGAGTAACAAAATGCGCTCTGGGAAGGCGACGAATGTTCTGATAGTTGACTCTGCCAGCGATGAGTTTCGACTCTTTAATGTCTTTCATGCGTTGTCAGATTTTGTGGACTTCTCTCCCCATCTCCCCTCCCGGTTGTGATGTCCCACATTTGAAATTTTGTACAAAACACTTGATTTCTTTTCTGTAGTTCTATAACAGTGCCTTAAAGTAATTTTTCAAAAATATCTTAAATTTTCAGAATTTGTTCTGATTAGAGTCCATTATATGGATTCATTCGGATTCTGTCGTCCGAGAACTGTGTTATAGTTCGTTATATTTTGTATGGTCCCGGTGGGATCACGCAGTGCACTTCTGATTCGCCTTTCTGCTATTCCATCTAGCTCTTATTTTCTCTCTGTGAGCTCCCTCTATTTCTTCAGTCCACGTGGTTCCTGCTCTCGTTGGATCTTCATTCTCTGGTTACACTACCCGCCCGTTGACATTTTGGGCATCCTTTTTGACTTGCTGGATCCGCGGTATACTTTTCATCTTTCGGGCGTGTATCATGATGTTGTATGTAAGCCTTGTCGTTGGCATTCTTTGAACGTGTCCATAAATTTCTAATCTTCGTTTTGTGAGGTTAGACAGTTTCTGTTTTGCTTTTCCCGATTGCAGTCTGTATCCGTCTTATATTATCTTTGGACCAAGAATTTAGCTCACAACGAGCGTCGTGGGTGAGCGGTCAACGCTCCACTTTCGCATTCGGGAGGACGTCGGTTCGAATCCCCGTCCGGGCATCCAGATTTGGGTTTTCCGTGGTTTCCCCAAATAACTACAGGCGAATGGTGCAATGCTTCCTTCAAAAGTCTATGGCCGAATTCCCTTCCATTCCTTGTTCCCAATCATTTCTCGCCTCTAATGACCTCGACGTCAACGAGGCGAAAAACCATTAAAAAATTCTCTCATGATCTTTCGTCCTTCGTTGAGGATATTTTCCAAGTATCAGAGTTTCGCTTGCGTACAGAGGTTCAGGTCTGATCACTGTGTTGAAGTGTCGTATCGTTCGTTGTAAGTACTGACATCCTTATTTTTGTTATAGACTGTGTCTTGAGTTTCTGCGGTGGAGCCCTCTGTACTTGCAGAACTGTATTAGGTATTCACTTGTCTGGAGAGCTGTCAGGTGTTATTTTTCCCACGGTCTAGTCTGCACTCGACAGTGTACTCCTCTCCCCTCTCCCCTTGCAACCCCCGCAGATTATCCTCTGAGCTCAGCGGAAGGTTCATCGCTCCCGTGACGCTAAGCCGCAGTGGGGACGCAGGGTCGGTTCAATCAGCGGTGACCACCAGTCATACATAGAACTGCAAAAATAACGAGAAATTGTGTACCCGTGTGTATTCGTTACTAAACCAATCAGTATTCGTTACCATCGTATCGTCTCGTTACTCGTTAATTTTGACACAATCGAGCACTAGTATGAAGCATCGCATCTAGTCGCGTCTCGTACGGGTTATGGGATGACTTTCTCGGTACTTTGTAAAGTTTAAGTAAATTGTTCATTTAGTAAAGTAAGTTTAGGCAAAATTTGCGCTGTAAAATAAAGCAGCAGTTAGAATAAACGCATTTCATAAATGTTTGAAATCGATAAAATATCACTAACGTATTATCATTAAAAATCAATAACCATCTTAAATTATCTATCCAAATGTTATATGTACAAAAAAATGCTGTAAATTTTAATGCTAAACAAAACTACAAAATAACTTTTTTATGTTGTCAAAATTACTTGTGCAGTACCTTCGTTAAACTTAACATTAAATAATATCTATTAATTATACTAAATACTCATTTCCCTTTGTAACGAAACGAATTGAAATCGAAATTCCCAGAAATACGCGACGCACGATGTTCTAATGTTGTTTCTCTCGTCCAGATTCATTTAGTCGCTGCGCGAACCGTCCCAGTTCTCGCATGATGCGTCGTATTTGTTCGTTTATCCATACGAGAAATGCGAGTAACGAAATGACTTTGTGTGTAGCGTCTCTGTACTCGAGGTCAGGCGATGTACTCGTCACTCAGTAAGGAATACACACGGCTTGCTACGGCTCTATAGTGGACGCCCTCCAAATGTCTCAGAGCTGTAGGCACGCGTCTCCATAACCCTCGTAATTCTGCGCGTGTAGCTGAATTTTAGGGCGAAAGTTACACGTCCGATCGTTGCTAACTCCAGCACTGAATACAGTGATTTTTTGGCAACGCGTCACTTTCTTCAGTTGACTCCATGCCATTTCTGCAAATAAAGACTTTTTGAACCCTGTTTTTTTTTAATTTACTCAGGGATGTTTGAGTCATCTAAAACAATGTTCTTTTTTTCTTAAAACGTTAAAAAAAGCCTTAAAAATCTTTTTTAAAATCATTATTATTATACGTATTTTTGCCGCATGTTTAAAATGCACAGTGGTTTCTTTAGTACATTGAACTACTATAAAACAATCATTTTAAAAGAAGTGTAAAATAATTATACCATTTAAGATTTTTATAAGTTTTAAGGTTTTATGAAAAAAGAATATTGTTTTAGATGACTCAAATATCTTTGAGTAAATTTAAAAGAAAAAACAGGTTTGAAAATGTCTTAATTTGTAGAAATGGCACAGTCACTTGTTTGTAAAAAAAAATAAAAAGATGAATAACTCTAAAACGGTGAGACTTGTACTGAAATAATATTCTGTCGTGTAGTAGGACATGATGCGACCTGCCTGCGGGTGCAGGATTATCCTTTCATATTAGAACACCTCGTATAAATCTGTGAGGGTTGAAGAACGGCGGGAGCGTGACGTCATCGTAACATGTACTGTGGTCAAGGAGGCCTTTATTGTTACTGATGTCCGCAGTCTTCAGGAACGTCCTTGGGGGCGCACATTAAATACGTGAGGTGAAATAGGGGGAGGGGGGGGGGGTCGACAGAAACATCACGGCATCTTTTAAATTGCTTGAAGAACTGTAGAGAAGACGCCACCCTAACGTTAGGGGAGTGTAACCTCCCTTGAAAACTGCAGAAGTAAAGTCTGGATAACCTACAATGTAGTCGCCTGGAGAGGATATGTGAAAACTGCGACCAGTGAAATTTGCGGCCAACCTAAAATCTGCGAAATCTGCGGCCAATACCTCTTCTCTTTGTGTCATGCCGCGCCGTCCTAATCACTCTAAACGCCCCTAGACGACCCGACCTGGTCTCACTAAATCGTGGCCTGGAAGTTATTACGTGAACAAATCATTTTACATTACACTCCCGAAACAGCCAAGTTAATTTCTATTTTTTTTTTTTTAATAGACACGCAAATGTTTCACAGGTTTCTTGGACTTAGACTTTTTTTCGCACTCGTTACTGAAAGCTGAATTTTTTTGCTGATCTCCAACACTGTTCGGAAAATCCAGTGCGGTACTAACTAGATCGGAGTGGCCGAGGTCGTCTAGACACGATCGCTCCATCCGTCCAAATGGAGCGATGTCACTCCATTATCGTGTCGTCTGTTGGGAAATTTGATGTGGCTGACGTTAACCAACAACTGCTGATGGTAGAATATTTTTTCCTACACTAGTTTCTTATCTGCTTAACGTCTCTCTAACAGCGAGGTCTTTAGAGACGGGAAAGGATTGGGGGAGGGGGGCAAGGAATGGGAAGGAATTCGGCCATGGCCTTTTGAAGGAAGCATCCCGGAATTTGCCTGCAGTGATTTGGGAAACCATGGAAAACCCAAATCTGGATGCCCGGACAGGGATTCGAACCACCGTCCTCCCGAATGTGAAGCCTCCTGCACTAGTAATGTGAGGCAAAGGGAGATTTTGCGTGAAATCTACTACGATTCTTTAAGTATCTGCCTCGTTATTACAATTATTTTCTACGTCTTTTAAGCAAGAATAAAACTTGTATTTTAATAACAGTTATAAACTATAAAACATCTGTACTGTCAACCTGCTGTTTAGAAACATTGGCTACAAACGCAGCAATCCGCTCAGAGCGCCGGTGGGGCGGCTTTTAACAATACAACCATTTTGATCCTATTCTATAATAAACATGCCGCTACAGCATTGTTGAGAATTCTGGCCGCAGATTTCACTGGCCGCAAATTTCACTGGCCGCAGTTTTCGCGACACCCCTGGAGATGGACAGATCCCCCTCAACATCTCCCCTCACCACTCAACATAGGGGTGGGGGGAGGGGGGCTAATGATTTCCGCTCCTTGGCAATTCTCATAGCCATCTAATTATCCTTTTATATATATTAAATTTTCTTTAATAATTGGAATGTTAAATTCCTCCCCCCATTTACTTTTCCGATTTACAAATTTTAATTTTAAATTCCTTAAGCTTTTTTGGTAAATTATTCATCACTTCACTTGGCAACTTGTTCCAATTCCTGACACCCTTACCAATAAAAGAACATTTTCCCACTCCCTTATGCATGAAATCGAGCGCCAGCTTGTGGTCATGCTCGTCTTTCCACTTCCATGCACTATTCCTATTTCTCTGACCAATATCCCTCCAAGCTCCATCACCGACATATGCCCTGTTCATTCCCAGCACCCTCCTCGTTTCCTCCAGTGGCTCCCAATCCTTTATCATATCAGTTACTGACTGGGTCCTACAGTAATTTCTGCTCTTCTTTGCACACCCTCCAACTCCAGTATTTGATAACCAAAATGTGCGTTACAACCTATGGTTTGACCAAAGTTTTGTAACCCAATACCCTAACTTCTCTGGTACTTCCTCTCATCACCCTCTCCAGTAAATGAAGGATTTTGTAAACTTTTCCTACCACCTGCCCAATGTGCTCTGCCCAATCGAGTTTATAATCAAACGTTATTCCAAGATATTTACTCTTCGAGCTTTCAAGTAGCAATTCTGACCCCCCCCCCCCCCCTATGATAATAATTAACCTTTAGTTTTTTATCTGTGTACCTAATAAGCTGACTCTTCTTGGCATTTATCTTCATTCCATGCTGACCAACCCATTTGAATATTCTATCCAGCTCACCCTGCAGCTGCTCACAGTATTCGCCTGTTTTGATCCTATTGTATGCCATTATATCATTTGCATATACATTCTGGACGTAACCCATCAACACAGTCATTGATTAGAATAATGAACTGCGATAAGTTTGCTGGGTGTGTGTATGGACGGCGCGGTGTGCTGCTCGTACTGGTGTCGCTGTTGAGAGAGTTTAGTGTTGTCGGTGTCAGGGTCGACACCTGTGGGGCTGCCTGCCAGTGTGGGCTTACTTTGCATATGTCAAGGCCTCTCGTCTATCAGGATCCTCGCCATCCGAAAGCCAGCAAAATGACTTGAATATTAGATACTGTAACCTCACTTTCCTTACCAGCGCAGCACAACCTTTCGAAATATTTGATTGGGTACTAACGACAGGTGATGGGGGATGAAAAGTGAAACACCTGCTGCGCTTGTCGCCTCGACCCATCTTGCACGAGTGTTTTCTAACTGAAGAGGCTACGGGTTGTGGTGTTGAGGTTAGAGAAGTGTTGCATGTCATCTCCAGGTCGGGCGTAGCGGAACAGACGTTTTTCGCCCGTTCCTAACTGTTGATTGCACGTGCGCCCATTAGCGCTGAGACAAACAGCCAATCACAGCAGTGGACAGCCAGCAGACTGCAGAAACCAGAAACAACCACCGAACGGCCAGTCTCCATTCGGAAGGGCGCGGGTTCGAAACACCGTCCGGGCATCCATATTTGCGTTTTCCATGGTCTCCCCAAATCACTCCAGGCGAATGCCGGATTGGTTCCTTAAAATGGCCGAATTCCTTCCCGCTCCTTGCTAAATGTCCTTTACCGCCTCTAGTGACGTCGACGTCGACGAGGAATTAAGCCTTAGATATATACGGCCGTAGTATTGCAAAGACGACGAGTGATCTGCCTAGATTTATTCTGATAGTGGGTTCGAATCCCCGTCCAGGCATTCAGATTTGAGATTTCAATGGTTTCCCCAAATCACTCCAGGCGAATGCCGGGATGCTACATTCAAAATGCCATGGTCGAATTCCTTCCCTTTCCCTGTCGCGATTCCCATTCCTCCTCTAATGACCTCGACGTCAACGAGACATAAATCGATAAGTTAAAAAAAAAATACGGAAAGGTTATTTCCGAATCGATTCTTCACTTAGGAAGGTGTATATATTTATTTCGCTCTGGTTTAGTATCAAACTTAATGAATTATCACTAGCGTAAAAACATTTTGGTAAAATTTAATTAACCTTTTCAACGTACTGTCAGGTAAGTGTAGGTTGAAATTTTAAAAATAAAAGTTACCGAAATCGACATTTCAGTTGGGAATCAAAAAACTGCCTGGTGTCTGCTATGTAGCACGTTTTGGACAGTATTCGGATTTAGCCCTTTATTTGGCAGTGTGGGCCTCATACTGCATCACTTATAATGCTTCCCATCCCTCTGATACACTGTCGATCTCAAACAACAGGCTTTTTCGCTCACGGATTTTCGCCTTGTCCACGTCGAGATCATTAGAGACAGCAAAGAACTGTGGGAAAGGAACCATTCCGAGATCTATCCGCAGTTATTTCAGGAAACTGAGGGTAAAGGAAATCTGGATGGTGGGACGGGGATTCGAACGAGCGTCCTCGCATATGCCAGGCCGGCGCTCGCCCAGCACGCTTGGTCGAGCGAGTTTATTGTGTGGCATGTAGGCATAGACAATAACGGAAAGTTTGCTTTGTTCGCTTTGTTGTTCCGAGGACAATATCCGACGCGACAGGAAATTAGGACGTGAGCGTTTACAAGGAAGCGAGCGTCGTTATCCCCCCCCCCCCTCACCCCTGTTCCGTCAACTTGAGGCTTTGCTACTCCCTAATGTGATTACCATCCTAATCAGGTTTGCCAACTTTTCGTCGTCACTCAAACGCCGCCTTAATACGGATTCTCACAACTTGGGACGGCCTTCTCGCATTAATCGTTTGGCACGAAGATTCGGGGCTCGACTGCCGTCATGTTCTGCGTTTTCTATAATTATGCTCTTGTTATATAGGGTGAATCAAAAAGCACTTTTGGAATGATATAGAAATATGTTGAGATAACTTACAGAATCGGTAAGTGTGTCATTTTGTATCAAACCACCTCAAGTTTGAGTCACGTAGTGCATGAGTACAACATTCCGCCACCAGGAGCACAACGTAGTGCAGTTAAAATGGCTGCTTTCACTGGTGCGGAGCGTGCTCGCTGTGTGTTTTGGTTTCGTGAGACGACTCTGCAGCAAGTTCGGCGTGAATTTCGCACCGAATACGCTAAAGAACCACGAAGCAGGGCTACAGGTTACTCTTGGAACAAGAGCTTCGAGTAGACGGGTTGTTCACTGCGATACGATACTAACTCACATGGCCACCTCGCTCCCCAGTCTTGACACCCCTGGATTTCTTTCTCTGGGGTTTCATTAAAGATCGTGTGTATGTTCTTCCCGCACCAAACAGTTTGTCCGACCTGAAAAATCGAAGCTACGCTGCCGTTGCAAAACTTACGTCCGATTTGCTGCAACGAATGCGGGAAGAAATTGGTTACCGGTTGGATGTTTGCCGCATGACAAATGGTGGTAACACTGAACCTTTTATGTGTGAAACTTGCAGTTGTTTGCTACAAAATGACACACCTACCGATTCTGTAAGTTACCTCAAAAAACTTCTATATCATTCCAAAATTGTAAAGTCCTTTCCGGCTCACCTTGTAGTTGCGGTGAGAAATATTTTGTCAAATACCCGCCCGAATCCCCGTCGATGATCCTGGTTTCTGGTTGCCATGGTTTCGCGAAACAACTCCAGGCGAATGGTTACTTCAAAAAGCACGCCCCTACCGACCTCGACTTCGACGAGGCGTAAAGGCATAGGTACGCGGAATATATGGCCGCAACTACACATTTCACAAACAAAAATACACTCCGTATACGCAACTAACAGTTTCGCTAACAGAAAGCCACACAAACTTTCCACCCTGCAGATCTGTCAAACCTGGTCGTAACCATGCAGACGGGTAATCAGTCTGTGCTGGCTTCATCGGGGGAGAGAGAAGAACGCACAGAAAACTTGTAACGGAGGTTGACCTTGCTGATGCAGACATTCAGTGTTTGACGTCCGCGGATGTTTTTGCGGAAGCGGATGCGGAGGTAGGAAAATAAATTTACAATTATTTAGATTTTAATATTTTACCAAAAATATATTTTAAAAAAAAATTATACCAAATTCTACATTTTGTCATAAGTAAAGTCTTTTTCCATATAATACTGCCTTATTGACTTATTTTTTGCCTCGTGTTTCAACAACAAAAAACGTGGGATGATTTCAGACGCGAATTGAATTATTTATGTACGCATCTAAAAAGCAATCTCTCTCTTATGAACTCTGTGGAGTTGGCGGCTCCGTCAAGCACAAGGCCACGCCACCCGCCTTCCAACCGCTACGATGGCATATTCACAGTACAACTTGCAGGACCTACGATGATCCGATTTTGTGATAAACGACTCTTGATGGGCCGTGAAAGGCGTTACAGGACCACAGGTAGGACGTGTTGGATGCTGTTGGACTCCCAGATAACCAACCCAAATCCTTGCCGTCCAACAAACTATAGCGTTGGATGATTATTGGAGGAAACATCCTGCGAGTGTGCCATAAGGACACAGGTGTGCGGCGAGGAAGTACGAGTTGAAAGGATTGCTTGGAACATTTTGGACCCTTTCAAGTAGGGGAAGGGGTTTTCAATCCTATGATAGCTCTACGCGGATGTCGTGCAAGTTGGACCGTGAATAGGCCGCTTTACTTTTCATGCAAATTCAAACTTGTAAATTCGTCGCCTATGTAATAACACCGTTCAGTCCATTGTTATTTAAAAAAAAAAAAACAGGTTGTTGTTAGCTAATCTATGATGGGCAGAATCTCGCATGAAAAGAAAAGAATAATATATATTGTAATGTAAACAAAACATCCGCCATACATCCGCATAAAAATTGCGGAAGCGGAGGTAGGATTTCAAACGAAAGTTCCGTACTTGCGGATGCGAATATCCGTTACATCCCTATTTTAAACCTTGGTTGCAGGCCTAGAGCCGGTGATCCTCAGATGAGGATGTTAGCCTGCACGCTACCGGGGCCTGTGCGGCTGTGACGTCGCGGGCGTGGTGCCAACATCGCCTGCCTGAGGTTCCGGCGACACACACAGCCACTCTGCTCAGGGGACCACTCGAACTCCCTGCACATTCAGTGCTGTCTTGCACATTACGTGATGGCTGCTGATTATTTTGGCGTTCAGAACTGAGTCGTGCATAGTTCTCGGTTAGCTTGAAACGTTATTTCAAACGGTATTTGAGGCAGTATTACGTGAAAACTACCTCACCGATCTCTATGGCGGTTTCACAGTTTAAAAGCTTACGCTTCAACTGAAAATCTGCCGTATATCTTATCACTAAACGTGACCAGGAAACAGAACAAGGAATGATAATACATTCTTTAATAGATAGCCGCCATAGATCACACATCTTTGCAGATGAACACTCCCTTACAAGACACTCGCCAAGCATCATGCCATAACTCACACCCTCTGGTTTCATTTCATATGGTGTCTTGACTACGTAACTTTGGTTGTTTGTTTCATCAGTTTCCTGAAATATAGCCCGTTATAACACACGGAAAACGTTAATGAATCCGCTACATCGAAGATTATCTCTACAAATAAGCGTAACGAAGTTGAGGATTTTAATTTGGAGTACACATTGCAAAGATACCACATTAAAAAAGTTTATATGCTTTGCTTGTAGAAGAAAAACAAAAGCCAAACGCATCAGTACGCACACTGCAAGGCCCGCGCGGGTGAAGCGACGCCACAGTGCCGGCTATGCAATAAGTTCATAAACCACGTGGCTCCATTGTGTCCTCCTGTGAACCCTCCACGTAGCCCGACGTGCCTTTAACTACTATCCCCCCCCCCCTCCCGCGTAGCACATAGCATTTTCCCCACTGATTGCAGAAAACGTTTTGTACTGTTTTCACTTGTCAGACTATCGTAAATTACATACGGAAATAATTAAATGACGGAAATAAATACTCGTATTTACATGCCGTAGTGTGTTCTGTACCTCATTTTAACTGTGACGTCCCATCCCTTAGACCGAGCCACGTAGTTTATGGACCCTCCTTTGTGGCGTTCCGCTTCCGCCACAGGACTCGCCTCCTGCTTCTTGCTGCCGGGAATGTTAATCAAGAGCTCTTTCGGGGGCGTTGCCCCGACGAACGGAACTTGAGGAATCCTTTTTGTCTTCCCCATCCCCGCGGCAAGCGTAACGTCTTTTGAAACAGCGAACAAACACCAACGCAGCAATACCGGACTCGTTGTATCGCATTTGAATAAAAATGTTGATGTTATTCCGTAGATACGTAATTCTACCTTAAATTATATGCAGGACTATATCAAAATTCTCTGGCCCTCTTTTTTTTTTTTTATTTTTCTTATTTCACAATCTTAAAGGAAACGATTATTCAATAAAAAATATAATGTTTGGATGTTCAGTGTTACTAAAGATTTTTGTACGACGACCCAAAGAAAGTAAAATCGTAAAGGTTTCTGATCCAGAGAAGTATTTGTAGGAGAACAAAGACGAAAATAATACGAAGAAATAACTTCAGCTGTTGGGGGTAATGAAGTAGTAACAGGAATACTTATTACTAAATAAATCCAGGAAGCTGCTAAGGTGTGTGTTATTTAAGAGAACTGCGACGATTTGTATAACGATATAACAATAAATTACGTAAGAACAAGTTGTATTAATATCTCTGTACGTACAACAGTGGTTTGGTTTCTTCTGTTGTGAGAGTGTTAGAAGTAGCATAATAAATGACACCATGTAGAAGCTGATGCGATGTAACGACTTCTTAATTTGCACGCTGGAAGAGTTAGTTTGATCAGTTACAGAGGGTAGAAGTGGCATTGAATATCAGGCAGGATGTGGCAAGATGAAGCCAGTTGGTAAGTGCCACTGCGTTGTGACAGTCACTGTTTAAAATCTCAGCCATTCAGACATGCGTTCTCCGATGTATCTGCATAATTTCAGAATTCTTTAAAATAAAATATTACAGGTCGTATTGGAAAGTGGGTAGTCAGTACGAGCGAATAAACAAGTTTAATAGGTATCTCGTCTTAAATTAAGTAATTAGGCCAAGAAGAATCACTTTCAAGTTTGTTTATTTTTATATTTTTATTTTTTATTTTTTAAAGACATCTGACTTCGCACAAAGATACCACGTGTAAACAAATGATCCAGCGATTCTAACTCGCAACACGTTGGAATCTACGGCTGTAGCTGTGGGCGGCTCCGCTTGTTGTTTGCACAGTGACTCCGTCCGTTATCTGCAGTGCTCTGTCAAGCTCACCCACCGCCACCTCGTCCTGCTAAACACACGGCGCAACAACTCGTACCCCGCAGCATAGACCAAGCAGTTTTTAAATTGTTTTTTCGCGTTCTGGAGATTTCACGTAGTTAGTTTCCAGTAGTCTCTTCCAATTTTCATAAAGATTAACTTGCGGGTGGTATATATATATATACGAACCTAGTTATACCGGTAATATTGAAGTATACGATACCACCTGAACTAATTTCCTCCGGCAATGCTCTAGGACAGATATAATGAAGTAATCCTATATGACGGTGAACGCAGTAGAGTAAAATATAAACATGGCGTTTTTCGTATTCAAACTCTTTATTAAAATCTTCGAATTTTCGTAAAGACTGCCTTGCGGATGGTATATATTATAGAAATGGGCCGTTCGTGAGTGAATCAGTTCTTTTGATCAATTCTTTTAAAAGAGCGAGTGAGCAGTCGCTCACTAAAAAGTGAACGGTAGTTCTTCTAGGTGAGTCGGCTAATTCTGAAGATCAAGAAGAGCTTGTTCACGTGGGCTTTGTGGGCTGTTGAGCTAAAAAAAAAAAAAAAAAAAAAAAAAAAAAATCAAATATTACTGAGCAAGTGAGCTAGTGAACCGTTCAAAAGAACTAGTTCTTTTCGTAGAGTGATCAAATGAACACCGCTCTTTTTAGTGAATCACTTTGCCCACCTCTAATATATTACCGTTAATACCGAAATACAGCCCGCTACTGCTCTTGGCGAGCGTACATCATATACAACGGAATGGACGAAAAGACACTTTAAACATGGCGTTATACGTTTGCAAACTCTTTCAAAATTAAAATGTTTGTTCCAGGAATCATACCAACTTACCTAAAATCTAAAAGTTTTTCGCTTAATATCACAAAAAAAAAAAAAAAAAAAAAAGCCTGTGGTCTTGAGAAGCGCTCGAACGTTGCTGTTTCTAGTGTGTTTAGTCTGTGAAGTTTAACTGTGTTCCTATCGTTTCTGACACGAGAATAATGAGCTTAGTAACTTTGCTGTTTAGTTAACTGAAGAACAACTCTCAGAAAACAGCATATCTTTTATTCTTATCACGTCAACTTTTACGCTTAAAGAAACAATGCCTCCGGTACAGTAATAGCTGGGTTTTACCTTGGAATATTTTCGTGCCACCCAGGTTGTAGATATTTGTGCCCCCAGGTATCGATATGCATCTCCGCGATGGATTCTCTGCTTGTGCATAGTTCGTGCACTTGTCTGCGTTTCTGATGGACAATGTCTCTTCTCAGTAGTTGGCCTTTATGATGTTCCAATTCCGAACTTGGCTCGTGGAAAGTCTCAGAGATCTTCCAAATTTTCCTCGAAATATTTTCGTTAATTTGCTTTCGTTTACAAATTTTCGGGGCATTGTAACTGAAAGAAAGGTAAAATCTTCATTCCTGGTAGTATGAATATCTATCACTGAAAACCTTGAAGATTGATAATGTCTGTACCAATGAACAAATAAGTGGTTGATACGATTTAGATATACAGCAGGTGGAAGGTATTGCAATTCGCTATAAGATTGCGTAAAATTGTTGAAAATAGAAAATGCAACAACTTTGTAGAATCCAAAAAGCGATTGGCATAGAACAAAGTGCAAGAATTCTCGGTTCTGATCAAGGATCCCTGCTCGGGAACGATTAATGAGTTTTGAGCTGAATAATCATAGCGAATAAAATGTACTTGTTGCTGACAAGTGAGAGGCTGTGAGTGTGGCGACCGCGGGGAAGTACCCTGGCAGCGTGCCGCGGTGCGGGGGCGGGCGACCTCGCGAGGTGCCTGAGCAGGTAGCCAGCTCCAATGAGCTGCATCCTAACACAGTAGCCAGGCGCCAGGTACATCAGGGAGGTCTCAGGGAGAACATGGCGAGTGGATCTACCAGGAAAAAAGGAGAGATGAGCTACAAAAAATTATTGAGGCCGTATTATGAGACAATGTGGAACCCATGTTATGACTATGAAATACTGGGGTTTGAGGAATCGTAATGCAGGTAACCTAAGATCGTCTGTGGATATTGCCAAAGTATGAGCTCAGTAACTGAAATCATAAAACAGTTGGTTGGGTTGGGAGTCATTGCACGACAAAAAGCGACTGAATTGTAGACAAGTACCAGGCACATATTGGCAATGAGGCCTGGGTAATTACTTAGAAAGCAGTATGTGGAACGTATGATGACCAAATCAACAATTGATTTCAGACTTATAGGAGTGGAAAAGGTTTCATTTGTAGGCAGTGGATTGAGGGATTTCCTGAGGAGGTAATGAACACTGTGGAGGATTTTAATTACAAAAATACGTATGCATTGTAAGTACGTGTATTGAAATTGTATCTGTTGCATTAGCTCCATCCAAATCAATAATAAGAAGGAAAAGAGAAGTAACTATAGGTACGCCTGTCTGGCAACAGTAGCGTAATGTCAAATCAAGGTTAATATAGTCAACTTCTTTTGTTTCAGAGTATAGGTGCAAGGCAGCGCTACCCCAATTGGACATTTTCGTATCCTCATTGGACCATGTCGTTGTGGGTATTTGGCGTGTTCCTCAGGAATGACCGAAGCGATTCTTTTCTGCACGCATGTTTCTCCGGAGTGGCTAGTGGATGGAAAGTGCCGCCTGCCCTGTCACGTGTGTTTGGGTTGTTAAGAGGCTCGACTCTATCGCTCACTCATGATGCGCCTGGCGCGATGCGGTCAGAGAGTTGGACCGCGCCCAGCCCCGTCCCTCTGCACTCACTGGCTTAGTCCTCTGTCAGCTCTGTCTCACTTTCACTTGCTTACACTAACATTAAGCCCCCTTTACAACGTGCGGTACATAGTTTCTCTTTCTCCCCTTTGTGCTCTCTTCCGTACTTTCCCTCATATGCAGTAACAGCGACCAATAATAACGACATACGTGAAAACTTCTAGAGGCGGGCTGTAGGCTGGGGACAGATCTATGAATTCACGTCACCTACTTGCCATGACGTGTTGCGTACAGAGCGTGGTGGGTGAACGGTTAGCGTTCTGGCCTCGCATTCGGGAGGACGCGGGTTCGAATCCCCGTCCGGGCATCCAGAATTTGGGTTTTCCATGGTTTCCCCAAATCACTCCAGGCGAATGTCGGAATGCTTCCTTCAAAAAGGATATGGCCGAATTACTTCCCGTTCCTTGTACCCAGTCCCATGCCACCTCTAATAACCTTAGCCGTCGACGAGGCGAGAAGGGGAAAAAAAACAATGCGCCTAGGACACTTTTTGGAAGACACAGTTTTTATCCGATTTTGATGGAACTTTGCATACGTATACTTCAAAACAAATAGAAAGACACTGTTTATGTATGATTTACAAAAACATAAACCTTCTTCTCCTATGTCCCCTCGGCTTAGTTTCTGTCAACGCTGTTTATACAAACCCACAGTTTTTATCCGATTTTGATACTAGTTAGCACACGTATACTTCAAAACAAGGCGGTCTGGTAGCTCAGCGGTAAAGGCGCTTACCTCAGAAAGTTTCTTTCTCCGGTCACGATTGAAATCCCGTAACGAGTAGGAGCTGTATTTGATTATATGAGCTACGCCGGGACGTTCCGTGGTTCTGATTCCACGTTGAAGTGTAGGCCCCTGAGGAAACTAATGGCCATTCTGCCTCTGACACAACAGCTTGGTACATCTCCTTGCAAAGATTCGACGAAGTTTCCGGTCATGGACTAAGATAGATTCTTAGTTTTTGAAGTGAAAACTTCTTTAGGCGCTTTGGGCGATTTTTGGACGCGTAAAATCTTGTGAATTCGCGTCACCTACATGCTAATATTAACACTATATCTGAAGCGCTTGATGGCACAGTGGGTAATGTGCCTGGTTGGGCAACGAAAGGTCCCCAGTTGGAATCCCTGTGTCGGCGGGGATTTTCACAGACCCTAAACCGCATTTTCACCTCTGGCACAGCTTGCTGTGCAATGAGAAGTACGCCACAACGCTTCCATAATTCGTTCGGATTCCACGTTAAACTGAAGGTCCCGTGTACTTGGTAACACTACTGGGTTAGGTTAAGACGGTCAAAACAGGGGCGGAATGCGCAGCCACTAGAAACCCAATGACCAGGTCATTACGACCACACGGAACTATTGTTATGTAGCATATCTGTAGCTATAAGAATGACGTGTGCCGGCCTCGGTAGCATAGGGGCTAGAGTGTTAGCTCCGCTTGCCGAAGGTCGCCGGTTCGAGTCCTGCCGCGGGCATGGAACTGTTGTGTCTATGAATGTCATGTCCGTCCTGTGGTGTGTCTAATTATCTGGAAAAATTCATCAGGCTGGCTGTGTGGCCTAAGATGCCGAAAGCCATTGAAAAAATTTAAAAAAAAGAATGACGTGTTGCGCGTATGATATTCATAGTTTTAAATTTCCACTCCTGGCGGCATTTCCAATCATTGCCAACTTTTGTTTTAATGAGCGGACGAAATGTTCATGTGCGCGATTGTAAAACAACTGTATGAGGAGTGAGTCTTTTTTGCCCCCTTGTTTCCCGCCTTACGCCTTGTCGATTTCGAGGTCATTACAGGGGGGAAAGAACTGAGGCTTGAAACGGGAATAAATTCGGCCAAGGTCTTGTGAAGGAACCATTGCGGCGTGGAGTGATTTCGGGAAACCGTGGAAAATCGAGATGTGGCTGGCCGGACTGGGATATGAACCACGTCCTCCCGAATACCAGACCCGAGGGGAGCGTCCATAAACCACGTACCTCCACTTTGGCCTCCTGTGCAACCCCCTCCCCTCCTGGGTGACACGTAGCTTTTCTTCCCTCTTCGTTCTAGAAGACATTTTGTACTGTTTTCTCTTGTCAAACTATCGTAAATTACATACGGAGATAATTAAATGACGGATATATATATATATATATATATACATGCTGTTGTGTGTTTTGTACCTTATATTAACTCTGACAAATAATATGAATGAAAAGCTAAGTGGCTTGGCTCGGAAACAACTCCCTCTCCTCCCCCCCCCCCCTCCCCTCGTTTTATACCGAGCCACGTAGTATATGGACGCTCCCTAGGCTCGGTGTGGTAGCGTTGTCATATAACTCTGTACATTCCCGCTCCCCCATTCGATTACTCGCTGAAAGTAGTCCTTGGTACCGCTCAACGCATTCAGGATTGCTTTCAAGGCCACCACCTTTGCTAGTCTCTAATTTAAGTTTTCAAAGTTTTCACTTTCTCCTCGAAGAACCAGGCGTTGAGAATTTGTAATGAATGCTGATGTTTCTGCTCATACAGTATTTATTTTTGATAAATTATCACGTGTCTTTATACGTCACCTTAAAAAATAATCTGTTGAAGAATACGTTTCGTCATAAGTGGTAACAGGTCGTTTGGAAATTAATTAATTATGTACAAGAGCGTGCTGTACGGTGAGTAGGGTATTTTACTCGAAATAAGTATTTGCGCATACGTTAAGGTTAGGCTAAAGTGTTCCGACCAAAAATAAAGTTACATGCATTGTATTAATGTTCGGTTGCCAACCCTTCTCGTTCGCCATTGCCAAGCTCGTGCCACCCCCCCCCCATCCACTTTAATCACCTGCACCTCTTTCTAGCATCCAGCCTTTAAATGTGCAATTTAAAGGTTTGTTGCTCTTCCATTTCGTGCGAGATATAACTTCTGTTTCACCGAGCTTAGCGGATGAGCGGTTAGCTCTATTCTCCCTTTCGGTAGGTCGCCGGTTAAAATTCTCGTGCGGCCATCGAAATTTCGGTTTCTCCTAATTTTCCCAAATCACTCCAGTCGAATGCCAGGATGATTCCTTTAGAATTCCGTGGCCCAATTACTTTTTGTTTCTTGCCTTCAGTCCTATCCCACCTATAATGACGTGGAAATAGACGAGGTGTAAAACCATAAGGAAAAAAAAAAAGGAATGGCTAGTGATCCCCGGGCGGAGAGAGAAGCTGTAGCCAAAGTGTGTCTAAATGCACTACTGTGTAGGAGTTAGTGTGTTGAAGGCCGTCTGTGTTGCCTCATTTGCGACATGTGCCTTTTACAGGAAAATGTATGGTGAAACTCTTCAATAACTTACCGACGAAATGACGCGCAGTCAGACAACGAACAAAAGGACAACTGGGCACAGTCAGCAGATACTCCACAGTATCGACATCATTCTAGTCTACTTTAAACTCCATTAGCTCCTGGGAGAGAGTGTCGACCTTTCAGGACAGTCGATCGCCGTTCCGTGTCAGAGATGTCGATTGAAACGGCGTATGTACCTGTCGTGTCCAGACGCTGAGCTGGGCGGGAACCGACTCCAGCGCAGGTTCTGCTTCGCGGCCTGAGTTGAGCTAACATCCTCCGGAGATTCAAATGCCGTAAGCGCAGGAAGGGCCTTGGCACACAAACTGTCGCCACATTCGCGTCTTGATTCCGGCACAAGTCTTCCTGCAACGCTCTGGACTTGTCAAACCAAAGCTTTAACTTCGTGCCCTCAGATCTCGCTTCATGATAATTAGCAACATGGCGTTATCGAGTTCTTCCTTGCACTTACGCCGCCATTGCAGGGTCGTTTCTTTCAGGACTCGACGTGATGGGATTGGCCGGCTCGGCGAGCGTCCATAACCACGTAGCTCCATTTTGGGCTCCAGTCAACCCCTTTGCCCCCCCCCCCCAAGTAGCCTGACGTGGCTTTTCTCTTTACCCCCCTCCTCCCCTCCCCGCGTATCACGTAGCCTTTTTTCCTATTAATTCTACAAGACAATTTGTATTGTGTTTCTCTTGTCAGAGTGTCGTAAATTATCCTCAAAATTACATTTAATGTTTAAGCAGAATGATGAGATCCAGCTGCACAGTAATTTAAAGTTCTCCCATCACACGGATTAGGAAATAAATATATACTTGCTGTTGTGTGCTCTTTACCTCATTCTAAATGTGACAAATAATATGAATGAAAAGCTACGTGGCCTGGCTCGGACACCGTCCCCCCACGTACCCCATCGTAGCTTTCCAGCCAATCCCCCCCCCCTCCCCCAGACGGAGTCACGTAGTCTATGCACGCTCCCTTTTTGCTGAGCCCGACGACTCCCGGGAGCTGTGTTTCCATCTGCCTGTGTTCTGTGTGCGCTAAGTGTGTTTTTTGTTTGTGTAGTGTGTAGCTTATGAGGCGGAGATAGGAACCACTCGGTCACTCGGCAGCCCGTCGGTCACTCAGGCGTCTGTCCGTGGTCTTAAGCTGTTACGTATTTATTTCTTTTTGTGCTCTTTTCTATTCACCACAAAGTTAATTTGCCTTTTTTGTTTAAAGCAACTGATTAACATTTTAACAGTATAGGGAGCGTCCGTAAACTACGTGGCTCCGTCTAGGGGAGGGGGAAGGGTTGGCAGGAAAGCTACGCTGGGCTATGTGGACGGGGGGGGGGGGGGGGGGCGGAGGAAGTGTTTCGAGCCAGGTCACGTAGCTTTCCACTCATATTATTTGTTATGGTTAAAATGAGATACAGTACACACTGCAACTTGTGAGTATTTGAAGAGGCCATGGATGGATTCCTTAACATTCCTATTCTCCAAATCCTCTCTCGGCTCTAATGACATAAACGTTGACGACCCGTTAATTCCTAAGAAGCAGAATAGAATCTTCTCGTTTAACCAGCCGACTTGGTTCATCGGTAAGACACGACGCGGCGTTTCGGCGGTCACAAACTCTGCCGCCACTGTCCAGTGAGTCACTCGGACTAAGTCGGCTAGTTACCAGACACTGACTTTATTCATATTCAACGCAGACAAAACCTCCAGTCTTACACAGAAGTTTTCCCAATGTTTTGCTCTGCAATCCAGAGATCATCATCCTCAACAGTTTCCAGCCTCTGGCCGGGTCTGCTTCATGCACAAGCCTCTCCATTTCCTTCTTTCATCCCACCACCTCTCTGTCACCAGTTTGTCCCAATCTTCTCCTCTCTTCCGTACACACTCCTCCACTCCTTTCAGCCATCCATCTCTTGCTCTTCCTCTGAGTCGTTTACCATGCATCTTAATTTCGTAGATTTTTCTTGGGATTCTCTGGATCTCCATTCTCTTTACATGTCCATACCATCTCAGTCTGGTCCTCTCTACCCTTTCCTGTAGGGATTCCTCTTTTATAGTGCATCTAATCACTTCACTCCTTATTCTAACTCCCATTCCACCTCTCAAAAACTTCATTTCACTTGCTTGTACTCTGCTGATGTCCCACTTTTTCATTGTCCATGTTTCAGCAGCATAAGTCAAGATAGGTACATAGTATGTGTGATAGATTATTACTCTCTTGCTTCTCTGTGGCACATCTTTATTCCATATCAGGCTTCTAATGCTCCTTCTAAGGAGCTTACCAGAGATACTTCTCAAAAATCACCTAGAGCGGCGTGCAGTTGTTGTATCTGTGGTCTGCTAGTTTCTCGGATCAGGCGCACATGTAATGTCGGGAGTGAAAGCAACGGGTACTCTGGAATGCTGCAAGGACGCTGCCTGGCCTGCTTACCGGTAATCGAGCCGTCATTGCCATTCAGCCAGAAAACCTCACGCACTTAGGAGTTCCATCGAGGAAAATCACATATTTCCGTTTGTAATAACAGTGATTTATTTCTTATAAGTTATAAATTGTTTTCGCCAATTTTCTTATCCTCAAAATTACATTTAAGGTTTAAGCAGAATGATTAGATCCAGCTACACAGTAATTTCAAGTTATCCCATCACACGGATTAGGCAACACAAAATTAACACACTATCCGATATAATTTCCACAACGTTTTTTTTAATTAACTGGCATCCTCATTTGCATTCCGCAGTAAAGTTCAACCGTAGTGTTGTGAATATTTAACTTTCTCCCAGGAAATATTTTTCAATAAATGTTTTCCCCGTGCTTTTGCTTTGTTTTTCCTTTTGTTTCGTCTTCGTTCTTATTATTTTCATTTGATTACTTTCAGTCTTTGCTTTTACTGTTATTTGGCTCAACTAAAAATAACAGCTACAAGCAAATTACCCTTTAAATAATATTGTCTCTTATTAACACTCTTTTTACAAAGATAAATAAGTCTTTTATAATTCACATTGTAATTAAATATAATTTCCTTTACTTAATCATATTAAAATACTACGTCGTTCTGGTTCCGCAATTTCATTAATTTTTTCCTTTCATAAATGAGCTCTAAATTCACAATTACTGTATCGGAACAGACACTTTTTAATTTTAAAATAGTATGATAACTATTGCAAACACCATTCATTGGCATTTACACACTTAATATTACGACGAATCCTCCAAAAACTGTCTTTCCTTCATGCAGAGCTGTTGCAACGATCTTCGACGTCAACGATACTGTTCTCTGCTGCACTGCCAGAGATCGATTCGAATCCAAAGATGTTATTGTTGGCCTCACATTAAAATTTTTTACTGTTAATCGTGTTTGATACATGTTAATTCTGGTCTGTCGCCTCACAAGATGTAAGTAACAGTTGTTACTTTTAAATATCTCAAATAATTTCCCAGCTTGTCAGATTTCTGTTGACTGACGGCGAGGTCATTATAGAGTAGAGGTTTGGGTACAGAAAGTAAATCGGCGCCAGCTTTTAGGCCATCCGATTCGAGCAATACTGGAAAACAGAAACTAGGGTGGCCGAACCAGATACCGAAATAAGACAATGGGTCCTAGCATTACGTGTGCGACTGTCGCAACCGGAAACACTGTGGCGCCGACCTGGCGGCGAAGCGTGAAGTTGGGGTTACGGTTGCTGACGTCAGAACCTTCGGTCTGATTGGTCGGGGACCACGGAGATGTAGTTCTCTGGAATGGCATCCACGCGCAACCGAAAATGAACATTTCCACGTTTCAATCAGTAAGAAGGAAACTTACAATTTTTTTTATCAGCACCGAAGTTCTTTATTTAATTAAATGTAGGTCAAATAAAAAGTACTACATGCCACAGTCAAAGGCTACTGCGGTCGGAATAAAAGTTGCCAGGATGGAGCCGCGTCATGTTATTAAAGTCTCACGTTTCGTCCCAACTTCTTCGGCCATCTTCTTGGGCGAAACTCCACTCAGACGTGTTTTACTTGCTCTAATAAGCACGATTGACGGTATCCAGTTTTTAGGACAGTTTCTCCCTAGAAGAAGGCCTAGCATGCAAGCTGGCTATTATATGACTTTCGTTGGCGTAGTTTTGGAATCCATAGTAAGGCTCACAATAGCCTTGTGAACTCAGCAAGCCGTGTCGTCCAATGTAGGACGAATCTCAGCCCAAGATTGTCGTTTCCAGCACTCAAAGTACTGAACTGAACCAGTGAACAACGCTATCTGTTCAGTGACAGGAGAACGCCTGCTTTTAGTAGTTCTGGGTGTGCTATTAAGTTAGTCTCTTACAGGCAGTTTTAGCTTCATGGACTTGCAAAAGTGTTGGAGAGTGGAAACGAATTTGTAAGGGCCATAAGCGCTGCCGAATTAATCACCAGACCAAACGGTTTGTATTTAGTACAGAGTTTATGTATTATAAGTACGTTGTTGGTTTTCTAAAGCGCTGATTGTTCGCATTCTGTTATGACTAACTAGTTGTAGCTCTTATGTACGTTATGTATTTAGGGGAATGTGAATCAAACGTTTGCTTGAATGGAGTATGGAGACACCTTACTGAGATCAAACTAAATTGTCAGCTGAGATGAGTCTTGTCGGACAGGCGTGCTGTTTTCTGGCTAAGGACCGCCGGTGCATTGACCGGTGCCCTGGTCAGGTGAAAGTAAGTTTCGAACGCTCAATATGGACGCTGAGAGATGCGAATCAGGTTTATCATTCTGCTTGCCCATTAAAATAATTTTACAGAAATAATTGAAAATATTTTGAGAAATTTGTGGTTGTCGTAATGCCGTATCTATTAACTGTAGCGGGGATGGAAGCACAATTTATTGATTTCTTCTGCATAGAGCAGGTACAAATATTTCAAAAAATCTGTTTCACTCCGCTGGAAAGATATGGCTGCCCTACGTTGATGAGTTCACCAACGGTTGTTAGTTATGCTCGACACAAACGGTTCCGTACAACTGCATCTCTACAAAGTGTATGACAAAGTGAGCCGAAATGGCGGTAAATATGGTAAACATCATTGGAGTGGATAGAAAAGTGAGTTGCTGGGTAGAGAAAATCTTAAAATGTAGAAAATAAATAGCGTAGGAAATGCAGTATCAAAATAAAGTGCCACAGGGTTGTGTACTGGGACCTGTGTTGTCCATTGTACTAATGCATGATCGTGGCAATGGTTTGCAGTCAAGATGACTTAATGTCACAATGGGACAGCACTGTGGACAGCTAGGGGGGGATCTGGATCTTTTGTTTCTTGAGCTATCCTCTTTGTTTTTGATGTGAAAACCAGAATAAATTCCAGCAATCCATCAGTTTTTCTCCTGGTTTGATGAAATCTTGAGTTTTTTTCTTCTTCCTATCCTGGGTTAATGTATTGAACTTATACAAGTCGTCATTGTTTAAAACTCTAAACCTTCTATTCCCCTCTTTCCTTCTGCTGTTTCTCCACCATCACCATCTTGTCTCTTCTCTTTCGCAAACCTCTTTCCTCACCAGCCATTACAGAAACGCATTTATTATGAACTTTGTCTGTCATATTAATTTTCGCCGTCGTTCTATAATACATTTCAATAATTCACATTTTTCTTGTTTCTTGAACTGTATTCCATTCCTAAGTCCAGGTTTCATTCTCACAAAGCTCGTTCTGCGTCAATTAACGATTTTTATGTGGAAATTTTGATAACTTCATACTGGCAGTTTAAACTTAACGATTCCTCGTCTTGAGTTTTTCTAGTAGGTTGAAATTTGAAATAACTTTTGTTTCTTACCTAAGTCAGTCTGCAAATAAAATAACGCATATATATTTGATTTCTAGAAAGTTATATGGTTTGCCAACACTCAGCACTTTGGACATCTGCGTCAACACGACGCAAAGCGAAATAAATAAAACTTCAGCACGTTGGAATCCCCATCTGGCTGTGTAGATCTCGGCTTTCCAGGAGTCGCCAATTGCTTTAGGCCAGGGGTCGGCAAACCGCGGCTCCCGAGTCATATGCCGCTCTCTCAGGATATTAGTGCAGCTCTTTGATAATTTTTTTATGTCTTTACCGACAAATAGACAATAGTAGTAGTAGTAGTAGTAGTAGTGTTAGTAGTAGTATCACTGAAAATATTTAAAAAACTAGGCAGGCTACCAGACAGCATTAGAAGCAAGTTCTTTTGCCACTTTACCTTTATTGCCAATAAAAAAACGAATTAAATAAAATACCGCAGTAGTTTTAAGCCAACTGTTGACGCTTGATCACATCGGTTATTTTCTATGTCTTGACTATTGACGTGTTGTGTCTGATTTTGTAATTGTTTGTGAATTGAAATATTTGTTCCCTGGTGTTGTATCATCTTTATATTAATTTGGTGCCCTATTAGATTTTTTTCTCATTTAATTATTAAAAATATATTTTTAGCATCTCTTTAAATTGTGCCGGTAGGAAAACAAAAGCAGATCAGCGTCGCTAATTTCATTCTTTTCCGTTCATAGTTCTCATTACTTAAACTGCTTACTACTAACATATAAATTATTTATGAATGTATTATTTACATATATGTATGTATGATTGTGTATGATTAGCCAATGAATTATACTAATAATATTTATTAAAATATAACTAGGCCTATCATATAAATTTTTCCCGACGCTTTTAAAAGGTGAAATTGGCGGCTCTTTAGCTTCTAAAGTTTGCAGACCACTGCTTTAGGCGAGTGCCATGATTATTTCTTTCAAATTATATTGCCGAATTCCTTCCCACCGCAGTCCTTTCCCGCCTTTCATGATCTCGATGTCGATGTCGCGTAAAGCTATAAATTTGGAAATTTTGCGAAGCGGGTCTTCGAAGGACCTTCATTTTTCTGACAGCATTATTTTTAGCAAGATAATACATAAGCCCGTGACTTTCCTTCCGGTAAAGTGCGAGGGTAGAATATTGTTTACAACGGTCTCATTGATTCAGCTTCAAAGAGGAACCGGCGGAAACTGCTGATAACAGCGGTTCTCTGACAATACTACACAAGGCAGCCCGACCAAGTCTGTGTTCTGCTCGGTTAGTGAAGGCAGTGCAGCAGACCAGTTGAGATTACGTTGAGGAGGCAGCGCTGTGGAAATATCTTCGATACCCGACATCCAGTCGGACAAGACAGTGTGATTATGACAACAATTCGATGTCTGTAACTAATCACAGTACAATTCCTTCCTCCATCATTACTGAATAATTCGATGCTTTCTTTAGCCGTCTTGAATCCCAGTATGTTAACTTAGAGCGGGCTTCCGAATGTTGAAGTTGTTCTGTTGAAGGCACGTTTAATAGCCTAACCCCGGCTTTAAACCAATATCTCATTTACTTTCGACTAAAAACATTTATCCGTAACGACTAATAACTTTTCTCCTTAAATGAAAGCTGTTCAACACTGGAAACATCCAAGGAAGTAGAAATTCCCTCTTCTTATTATTATTAGTAAGTATTAACCAGCAAAATTATTGGATACTAAGGGTTCTTTTATTTATTGGGACTTTATTATAAATAACATTTAAATCTTTGTAACATGGTAGCAGTATCTAACTACAATCATATCTTAATGTTACAGATAATTTTGTAATTTAGTAGGGGTCTAAGTACAAACCACCAAAACTATTGTATGCTAATGCGTATTTTTGTATAATATTTACTAGGTGTTCGTTATAAATGACATTTAAAACTTTGATAGTAGCAGGATATAATTACCATCGTATCTTCATCTTAAAAGCAATGTTGTAATGTTTTGCTCTTCAGATAATTATATCTCCAGCGCTAGCAGCGTTTGAAATCATGTATTTTTATACCACGTGTGACTTATGTTCATTGGTGAATCAACCTTAAATGCGCCTAATTTATATATATTATAAACTAAAGCTGTGATAGTAATTGTAGTCGGAGCAAGTTGGCACTAGAGAATTGATACATTGGTGACACATTTTATTCTATAATCGCTGGATTTACACTTTTTGCTGTTGTTTTTTAAATACATAATTGTGTATTTTATTGATGCCGCAAATGATTGAACGGAATTCTTAAATCGTGGTAATTTGATAACAACAGTTTTTCGAGACCACAACCAATGCATATTGCTGAGACCCAAATATTGTCTTAAGCCAATTGCCCCCTAAGGTTGGTAGCACTGTATTACAGATACTAATTTGTTTCTTGGTGCTTGAATTTGGTAATGTTGCTGATTTACCCAAAGCAATTATCTGTTAGGACTGGCATTTCCTGAAAATTCTTCGTACTTTCGTATCAAAACATTCCTTCCATGCAAGTTTTGTTATTCGTTCTTCAATGCCCGTAAGTATTAAATTATTTTAAGATCAGAAAAAAAAATCTTTGGTAAACTTGTGCAATGAAGCGTAGTTTCTGAAATGTAAGCTACCATCTAGTAATATTAACGCTTGATATTTGAGAAATTAAAAGGTTATATTATTTCAGTGTATTAGTGATATATTTTTTTGTCATACGCGTAGCAATAAAAAGTGAAAATGCTGCTCCCATCCTTTCTGTGGTGTCAGTTTCCTCTCTCCATCCTGTTTGCATTACAACCACCTCAACAATTTTAGAAAACTGTAACTTGAGTGAATTCGACTTTTAATATTTTTTCCCAATCATTCTATAGTGTTCTAATGCAATCGTCTTTCCATTCCTACTCAGAGAACTTTCACTCTTCAACATACCAATTATTACAACTTTCTTCCTTATTTTTTCCGTCACAATATTCCAGATACTTTCTTTTTTTCTTCAGCGTCTCGTTCATTAAAACCATTCCTACACTGAAACGAGATGTCTTGCATGTTTTGAATTTTTGCTAAAATAATTTGTATTTTTATTGTTAAGCAACCATTAACGACGTGATTACAGAAAACCGCGTGAAGGCCGCGGCATGGTCGGCTTGATCTGAACCTGTGCTCACATGATTAATTTATTATTTTTACTTTATGTCCCTGTTACGGGGACTCTACGATAACCGTGATGCCACAACTTGATGATCGATTCTTATGTAACTCGACGAGAACAATTGAAATTAAAGTAAAACATTTTTGATATCTCGCTTAGTTCTAGAGATATTGTATCTAAAAATTGACGTGGTTAGGTTGAAATATACACGCGCAATAGAAAATGTGACGCGCTCAACCGCATATGAAATATCTGTGATGCAAAGTTATTAGTGGAAACCAATGATTGTGTTGTGTGTGGGGTGGGTGAACTTGCTGCATGCGGGCGGGCGAGTATTTTTATTGGTTTTTCCAGGACCGAGAGCGTAAACAACGGGCGCCGTTGACCCCGTTCCAAGTGGCGGCGGACTTTTTAAATCTGGACCGTCCAAACAGCGTGCGGGTCTGATCGATACGGGCGCTCCCTGTATCAGCAAATAGACACAAATAGCGGCCAGAGATATGTTGTGCCACGTGGCTCTTCTCCGCTACTCGCTATCTCTCTGGAAACAAATATTTTCGTGATTTTTACAAGATGGTGGTATTAGAAAGGGGTTTGCCCAACTGTATTTTATAGTATTAGCACCAGTGCTCCTGTACGATTTATAGTATATCGCTAATTCAAACATGCATCCCCTTTTCGAAATTCTAAACAGTGCTTACGAAAAGTCCACTGTGAAGCTGGATTAAAAAATCTTTGACAAGATATTTGGTTTGTTTAACATATCTCGATGAAAACTGTTAGCAGCCTCCAAAAACATAAATGACGCTTGTGATTGAGGAGGCAACAAAGCACTGTTACAAAATATTTTACACCAACAAAGGCGAAAGTTAACGGAAATTGAAATGCACATGTATATACCTGTGAAGCAAATTTAAGTTACCTTGAAAATTGACCGACTTATTTACAAATGCCCACCACGCTCTTTCTTTCTACAAACAGTCCGTCAAAACTAAACATTAAAGTCAAACAAAACTACTGCTTACTGTCCTTAAATTGTAAAAGTCTGCTGTACTGAGACTTGTTCAGTATTTTAACTAGCCGTATATCCTAGCAATGCTGATTGCATGAATTATTCAAGAAAAAGGCCGTTTCTTAAGTAGATGGATATTCATGTTACGTTGACTGTTCTGATGAACATTTGTCTTACTGCCGCAAATTTCACGGGTTTTTCTTTTGGTTCACACTGCTCAGCTGCGTTCCAAATGTCGCCTGATAAACAAACGCCTCGGTCGGCGACTCCAATGTGTTCCCGCTAGCATGTTTTCATTGCAAATTATTTCCAAATTAATGTCGCTATTTAATAGCGCTTCGCCGATACTGGTGTGACTTGAAAAAGAGGTTCTTGGTAACCTTTCCGTCGGTCAGTGGGTGGTAGTTACCTGCCTAAGTTTGAAGTGACACATTTTTTTTAATGGCATTTGGCTTCTCTTAGACCAGGGGGTGGCCAACCCAAATGATCTTGCGGGCCAGTTTGGAAATGCATCATAACTTCGCGGGCCGCATATAAAATTATTTATTCCCATATTAGATTTAGACCCACTGTATAGGCCTATGGTTTTTTTTAGTGAAAAATTGAAACCTAATGAGTTATTATTGTGTTTACTATTATTCTTACATGTGAACGAAGATAATATAATAATAATAATATTAAACCCAAACTCTAAAGAAATGTATAACACTAAAAATGAAATATAAAAAATATTTTGTAAAGTGTGATGAATCTCGCGGACCGCAGGTTTGCCACCCCTGTGTTACTTTTAGACCATACAGCCAGCTCAAATGTGATTTCTGTTCATCCAGTGTTTGCAGTTTCTCCATTGTATATATTGTTTTTCTATTTATTATAGCCCCTACGCTACTTGTGGGACAGGTTATCTGATGTTGGGACTGATGTTGTGTTGCAGCGCCACCTGGACAAGGGCTCTGACCTGCTGGAGGAGTGCTCCGGGGAGAGTCGAGGCGGGGGCGGTGCGGGAGGTCTCCGGGAGCTGGCGCGCTCACTCAAGACGCACCTGCTGGGCTTCAGCGAGCGCCTCGAGGACACCAGGGAGCGGCTAGAGGACACCTCGCGCTGCTTCTGCCTGCTCGACAAGGTACCACACCAGTCTCTCCACTCAGGCCCACTCTCGACTCGGAACACATGCCAGCTGCAGAGTACTACGATATTGTGAATGTTTGTTTGGTTGTATGTTCGTCTTCTGTGCGTTCCAATACCATTCAGCCCATTCCACCGAGCGTGGTGGGCGAACACTTGCCTCGCATTCGGGAGGACGCCTGTTCGAATCCCCATCCGGGGATACAGATTCGGGTTTTCCATGGTTTCCTCAAATCACTCCTTCAAAAGACCACGGCCGAATTCCTTCCAGTTCCTTGTCCCCAGTCTCATGCCGCCTCTAATGACCTCGACGTCGACGAGGCGTACAGCCATAAGTAGAAATAAAATAAAAAAGTCATCCCATTACGATTAAACTTTGGTGAGTTATTGTGTGCACGTGTGCGAAGCTTTTGGACCAAAAATAAATAAATAAAAAATTACTCTCTCTACCCATTTACAACTCTTAATTTTACACAAACCCATATTTTTTATCCGATTTCGATGGAACTTTGCACACGTATACTTTTAAAATAAACAGAAAAACAATGTCAACGTTTGGTTTTCATCGCCTCGCCCATTTTTGTGCCAAAGTTTTTTTAAACACACCTACAATTTTTATTCGTTATCAACGTAACTTTTCACACTTATACTTTAAAACAAACAGAAAAATACTATATAAATTTGATTTGCGAAAAGCCAGCCCCTTTCCACCATCTTAATTTTTGTAAACGTTCTTTATACTTTTTTTCGCTGTCATCAGTTTTTCGACAGGTTTCATGCAATCCTCCGTTCCTTCCTGTCTTGCACTTTTCATCTCAATATAGCTCTTACAACACATGTCCTCAATTACCTGCTTCATAAATTTTGATCTCTGCAGTTCTTACCTTCAACTGTTCCCTCCACTAACAAATTAACCAATCCTGCATGTCTCAAAATATGGCCTACCAGCCTATCCCTTCTCTCTTCCAGAAACCTGTTTTTTTCACCACTCATTTCCAAAACTCGTTTGTTTCGAACTTTATCCGCCTCCTTAATTTTTAGCATCCTTCTGCAGCATCACATTTCAAATGCTTCAATTTTCTTTCTTTTTGGTATTCCTATAGTCCATGCTTCGCTGCCATAAAGTGCTGTGCTCCACTCATAGTGTTTTAAAAAGTTCTTTCTAAGTCCGAGATCAATATTTGAAACCAAAAGAATTCTGTTTTTCATGAAGGCTCTTTTTGCTAGTGCTGTTCTGCTTTTAACATCATTCCTAATTCGACCATCGGTTGTAATTTTACTTCCTCATTAGCAGAATTCACTAACTTCTTCTATCGCATCCGACCCTATTTAATCTACTATTATTTGTATCATTATTTCTGGTACATTTAATCACTTTTGTGTTGCTTTGATTTACATTCAGTTCAAAGTCTTCATTCAGCAGCGCGCTACAGACGAGAAACCCACACTCTCGTCTCGACACATACAAACTGCAGCTAACTGAAATTTTAGTTGAAATATTGTTAATATCTCATAAAAAATGATAGGCGGCTAGAAATCAAAATCACGGTACCGAAGGAAATATCACTTTATTTATTTAGCGCAGTTACTTGAGCTGAGCATTTGATCACCTGTGCTGCGTTTTAACAGCTTCCTGCTGCGGAACACAAACAAGCACAATACGCCATTCACAGGCCGGGCTGTAGCCGCTAGGGCTGTTGCTTACAGTGATATTAAATTTACGCTGCCCAAAGATTATACAATCCACTGTGATACAACAGAAGTAGTTTTTAGATTGAGCTAGAATTTAATAGTTATAGTTTTTATCAAAAAATTATATTTTGTTCTTTGGCCATGGATTGTATTGAATAACGATTATTGCTCTTGGAAAAAAGAAGAAGAAAGTTTGGTACCATGGTGAAGAGGGAACTCAGCCAGGTTTGAACAGCGTAGATCGGTTATATGAGTTGCTGAAAAAGAACCTGGCATTTTCGGATACTTGGTTTCTCAAATTCCGTGGGGAAATAAACGAAAGGACGGCAATAAAGTTTGAACCTGATGGAAAATAGAAAAGACTACATTCTTTATCTGACCACAGTAAAGATTAAGGCAAATTAAACCGGACTTGTCCCCTGGTGGCCGTAAATATCAAAGCTTCTAAAAGTGACAACAATCAGAAAGGTTATACGACAAATAAATCAACGGCTATGCAACACTACGGCTTGTGAAACCGAACAAAAATACAAATCAGTTTACAAATATTAATACAATTATTCACAACACTTATAAATCAATCCACCGTTAGCGTGGAGTCACGAACCGTATCGCACTTTCAAGTTTGACCATAAGCTTTAAACCGCATCTAAATCTATTCGGTAGTTTTTTGCGTGACTCGTCATCAAAACAACCCACGGAAAACCATCGCTCACATATTGACGGTAATTTGCTGCAGCATATCGCTCAACACTGTGTTATAGGGCGATTTGTCTGGCGGAATGGATTGTTAAAATTTTGCTATCGAAGATGGGTGCCTAATCTAGCCATGCAATAAACTCGAAGATGAAGAATCAGTAATGACGCGACACCGTCATTTTTAACGCTTTTAAATTTGCGTTAAGAACAACAGCGCTGGACGATGAATTTACGTTGCTGTATCAGTTGGGAGTTTGTAGGAATGCGCGCGAACGAGTACTGAAAAGTCACACCTCCACACAAAGGCTCTGATAACAGGGCACGCCGACTCTGTCACTGAACAAAGGAGGGGGGGGGGGATGGGCTCCGAGCCAAGAAACGTAGCTTTTCATTCACATTATATGTCACAGTTAAATTAAGGCACAGAACAGACAACAGCATGTAAATATTTAGTTCCTTCAATTAATTACCTCCGTATGTAATTTACGATAGTCTGACAAGAGAAAACAGTGCAAAATGTCTTCTGGAATCAATAGGGAAAAAAAGCTACGTGCTACGCGGGAAAGGGGGAAGGGGTGTAGAGGTGAAAGCCACGTCGGGCTACTTGCGGGGGGGGGGGGGGGGGGGGGGGGCGCCCTCAAGTCACGGCGCAACCATACCGCCTCCCTCGGGAACATCGTACTAGCCGGATGCCGTATCCCACAGACCTCTATCACTCAGATGAAGACTACAAAAAGGCACGGCGTATATATGTAGCTGACGTAAAACCAAATATAGTATTTAAAATTTGTAACATTATAGAGGGAAGCAAAAAAAAAACTACGCCATCGATTGAGGGTTTGCTTCCTGCTCGTCACATAGTCCGTTAAAGATGTGAACTTTGGCAATTTTTTGTTACCAGGGCTGTCCCATCAACGGTATTACCTGAGAACTTGAAATTTGCCTCCAATATTGGCCACAATCTGTTTTATTTTTGCTGTTACCTTCCCGGGTATTAACATAAAATAAACAATAATTGAGAAAAATGTGTGTGCAGGCAAGCTATTAAGGAAGCATTCGCTCCATTACGATTAAATTAAATCTGGAAATGTGTCAGGCCTTGATTTTGTGCCAGGTTTTTCATATTTTTAGGGTGTTCTATTTTACAGATTAGTGTCCACCATGATTTCCAGCACTGTCTTCTTTACATGGACGTAAAATGTCTCGATTTCGGAATTATTGTCAGTGCGGTTTGTTGTATCATCCATGGTTAGCTTTATCCTTGTTTAGGCAGTTTCACCCAAGTCCTGGGTAATGATATAAGATACAGCTACAAGTACGACCTCTCACTCACTTTCGAAATGATATAAACTCGCGAGGCAGCCAACTTCGTTTCATAAAAATACAGTAAATAGAGAATTAGTATTTTATACAAAGCAGTGATTGAATCTAGAAAATATGGTGAAAGGTCTGGCGTTGTGTCAAAGGTAGTATTAAATTCAGAGGCCATGTTTGAAACACGACACGATTTTTGTTAAAATTTACGTGACTTTACGTATGGCCGTCAGTTGTTTTGAGCTTCACGATGCCTGCGGTGTTATTTTCCTCTGCCTAGACGTTGAGTTAATAGATTTGTCAATTACAGGAACAATCTGTGATATTTAATCTTTCAAAGGTTGATAAGATCGCTGGACCAATAATATTCATATATGAATTACTTTGGGGAACAATAACCAGTTTGGCTACTATGTGGAATTATAACACTGTCTTTGTCTAAGGTTATGGTGCTTGGCTTTGAAGATTGTAGTGATACACGATACCGTTGTAATCACTTCCTATTATCATAACGTGGAGCCATATATTTAAAATTGTACAGGGTAGCCAATCCTGAAAATGAAAGACAAAACTTATAGCATATCTACGCTAATTACCGCAAGAGCATCATTAGCCCTAGATTAATAAAAACATATCTGTGTTCGATTAAGTACGCAACATTGTTGTGCGTTATAAGTATTCCGCTGTGTTTGACTTGAGGGACAATCTATTTCAAACGGTATATTGGTGACATGGTACATATTATTCTGGTCCAAGTAGCATTTATATCTAACCACAATTGCATCCGTTTTTAAGTCTCTCTGAGGGTTTTATAGACCATCAATTTAGATGGGATTTTCACGCATTAAAAGCTTACGGCTTAGCTTAAAATTAGCAGTACAGTATATGTTACGACCCGTGAGCGGAGTAAAAAACGATACTTCGTTCCTGTCGAGAATGAATAAGCGCCAAGATCACATTGCATCTCTATCGAACACTCCTTTACAGAGACAATATAATACTCCTTTTCGAGTTACCAAAGGTCACGCTACGCCACAAATGAACACTCACCATTTGTATTCTGTTAATAATGTTTTTGGCTACGTATATTAATTTCTTCAGTTTTTTTTTAAAAAAAATGATATGTTAGAATACACAGAGAACGGTATCGAAGGTTAATATTGCAATAAGCATAACGTACTTGTGGAATTTAGCTAACGGTAAAGTTTTCAAGGGTACTACATTTCAAAGTTTATGGTTTACTACGCTTGGGAGCGGGTAGACACTAGTATCTCTGATTCGACTCGTCCTCGTTCAGCGACCCCTGGCTCAGCACTGTTGATCTGCTTGCGCTGTCAAATACACACACGACCGCCTCAGTTGCGACCCGGCCCGCTCGCTGTGTGATGGTGATGATACTCGCCGCTGTGATACTCTCTGCCCTGTGCTCTCCTGAGGACGCTCTGTGTCTCGCCTTCTGCTTGTGCCTGCTGTCGGTGATGAGCGAGTCAGGCCCCGTGAACGAGGTGTCGCTCCACGTAGCCGTGGTGTGTGGCGTAAGTCGCTCAGTTAGTCTCTCGGGGTGTCGCAGTTCCTACGCTTTACATCTCTTCGAAATGTTTTTGAGCCTACGCGTCATTTTGTTTAACATTGCCATTCTACGACGTTTCATATGGCCACTGGCAAATCACATTCTCTGGGTCTGTGCGAGATCGCGATTCCGCTACATCAGCATTCACTAGTGATGATGTAATACTGCTGTAGTCAATCGCAAGACGTATAGTTTTCAAGCTTAATTCCATTCTAATATAACCTGGACCATTTTTTATTTCAAGCTGAAAGTAGATTGTAATACAGCCTGGAGCAGCATAAAACCGTTAAATGTACTTCAAATGTATTTCTAGCGGAGTCTTGCGTTTGACCACTGCAGTATTATGACAATTCCTAGCGGAATCGCGATCTCCATTAATACCCCTTTCCATCATCCAGTGTCTTAGTGTTTACATTCACCGTGTCATTGTGTGTACAAAACTATTTTGTGGAAGCTTCAAATTAACCTTTTCTGGTTGGTCTTGACGAAGCGGTTGGAAATATTTCTGAAGTTTAATCATGATACCACTACAGCACTTAAACGATTTTTTCTTCCTAGCGGTTGAGGTTAGGTTAAAATGCAGCCTGAACCGGAAGAAAAATTTCGTAAAACCCATAGGGATAATTCTTTCATGGCTGCGTTATTTTTCGTGTGACGTAAAGTTGTACCGATATCGCGATCTACAATCAAACCATTTCTGGTAAGATGTCCTAACAATTTATGAAAGACGGAATAAATGTGATTTCCATGTCTTAGAATTTTGGGTTTTGTGCTAAAGTTTCAAGCACATATTATTAAGTCTGTTTTTTTTTTTTTAATGTAATTTTTTTTTAGATGTTATTTTCATGCTCACGTAAAATGTGATACAGTAACTAAACTGAAATTCGTGTTTGGGGTTGTTATTCTAATGGCATCAAAGCCAGTGTATTATGAATTGCGTTAACTATAAATATTTGATAGTTTTTACCGATTAGAATTCTATTTTATATCGGCTATTTTTAGCACTTTTTATGTAATAAATTTTATAGTTGAAATATTTAAACAGGGTATTTCAATCGTTTTAAGGCGTCTATTCACAGTTCTGTATTCACTTCATCCGACTCTGTGCGGGAATTGTTCGCTGGCCGCATCTGTGTGCTGTTGTATGTAGCTTTACTAGGAGAGTTTGAAATGGAAGAGATAAGCAGCTCCTGGACATTCCCTTACAGATGACACATTGGAATCCCGGTCTGTGTAGTCCAGTAGCTACACTAGCTTCATGAATTCACTTATTTCCTTTAGGTGAATTAGCTAAGTTTTTCTCCACGTATCAAAAAAATGGCACTAATCTCGTGGAATGGATTTACTGTTTCGATATGAAATGTTCACGTTACCTACTCACATTTTACTAAAAAGCCGTCACAAATTAAATTAAAAATGCCGAAATAGGTCACAGCTATAAAATGTCGTTAACGCTGCAGAATCAATATAAATCTCTCGAAATATTGCTTAATTCCTTAGTTGTAATAAGTTTTTGGTGTTAGTTTTCTCAGTTGTAAATAGTGAAATTTGCGATAGCGAATTACTTCACACTGCGTCTAAAAAGAGATGTCCCGCCACTTTAAATTGGTAGAGGGAATCTATTGCTTCCGTTGTTTGCAAACTCTGCTCTCGACTGGAAGTCGCGTAGCAAATTTTAGGTATGATTTTACGAAATTTTTCTTGTCGTCTAGGCTGGAAAACCGCTAGGAATAAACCATAAGCTTAGACTGATATAACCCTTGCACCAGGCAATATTGGTGGTATTTTTGCAGCGTGGCAGCATTTCGGATCTGTTTAGCCACCTCAAATTTTGGCATTTTTAGTTTAATTTATGGTTACATTTTCCGTGAGTGGGGAACGTGAAGAACTCATTGTATCGAAGCAGTTAATACAAATTTCATTTTTTGGTAGGTGGGGAAAGTCGTGCAGCCACCTAACGCGATTGAAACAATGTGGAGGTCTGCACCACTTTCTGCAGTTACCCGAAAAAAGTAAAATTTGGCTTAATTGCTTCTACGTGATGCGATCTTCAAGATTTTTCCCTCTATTTTTAGGAAAAAGTTGCTAAATTAAAAATACCGAAATATTAGACGTTGCGCAACTGTAAAATGCTACCATCGTTATATGGATCATACCAACCTAAACAGTTTCGTCTTGAGCTACAGATCTTGGTTAGGCTGAAACGCGGTCTGGATAAGGAGAGTAAAATTTGCAAAAATTTTGGTTTGGAACATCAATTTCGAAAATTGCGTATTTGTTTGGAAACGAAGCAAGCGATTGTCTGCGATTGCTTGTATTGATATAAGATGGCAAAAATTGCTGTATTACACTTCAGACAATTATTATATGTTTTTGAAATTGATTTTTTACAACGGAGGAGAGCAGAAACGGCAAGAAAACGTCATAACATAGAAATTAACCAACATTACAAGAGATTGGCACTGATTTGGTAGCGCTGGCGGATATCAGTAGCTATTCGCCACTCATTTTTCAGTATATTTAATTAGTGGCGACTTTTTCGTAAAAGTGTTGTGGGAAATGTGAACACATATGGAAACAGTTAACCCAAATGGGATTGCTGGAGATCGCAATTCCGCAAGGAATTGGCGTCATAATACTGCAATTGCCAAATGCAAGGCACGGTTAAATACTTCTCGAAGAACAGTTAACTGTGTCATGCTGGTCCAGGGTGTAAAGCGAGCTAACTTCTGACGTCATTTCTAAATGTTGTGGCAGAATCGCGATTTTCAGTAGATCCATCCAAACTTATATTAATAATTCATAAAATTGCAACAGAGCGCATGCTCCGGTGGCAATCTTCCTAGAGACCCATCTTTCTACTTTCCTCTTCCCACCTACTGTAGCCCTGTGCTAATCTTTGTTTTAAAGTTTCATTGTTTTTGGTAAATTATTCATCATTTCTCTTGGTTATTTAATTGAATTCATTACACCTTTTCCTACGAAAAAAAATTTCCCACACCATTGTGGCTGAAATAAAGTGCCAGCTTGTGGTCGTGGTCATCTTTACCCTTCCACACACCTCTCTTAATTTTCCCACCAATACTTTTCCACACTTCATCAATATATGCCTTGTTTCTCACCCTCACCTTCCAATGAATCCCACTCCAGCTTTATAATATTAGTTACAGATTTTATTTTTGTGGTAATTTGCAAAGAAAAATTTAGCAGCCCTTCTCTTCACCCCCTCCAACTCCTTTATTTGATGTGCAACTACATCACCATATTACAGCAATGGTGTGACCAAAGTTTAATTTAATTGCAATGGATCGCACGCATCCAAATTCCCTTACTGCTCTAGTGCGTCCCCTCATCACTCTTTCCTACAGGTGAAGGTTTTTTTTAATGCTTTTCCAGCTACCTGTCCAATGTGTCATGCCCAGTTAAGTCTGCTATCAAATGTTATGTTGAGCTATTTATATTTAGAGTTTTCAATATGCTCTCTCCCCACTTTATAATCATAATCAACCTTTCACGTGAGTATCTAATAATTTCAGCAGAGTAGTACCATTTTAGGGTAGGTGGTGATAGTGTTGCAGTCCCCACCTGACGTGTCGTTCTGTGCAGGCGTACGAGTGGGCGCTGGAGACGATGAAGTACGTGTCGCGCGTGAAGAGTGGCGAGGCTGCGACGCCCGAGCAGGGCCTGCAGCTGCTGAGGAACCTGCAGCAGTACCTCATGGCGCACCCACCTGTCGCAGAGGAGCACTTCACGGAAATGCTGGCCCTCGCGCGCAAGCTCTCGAACGACAAGCTGCTCGAGCAGGCCAAGGTACGTGTCACTGCACTTGCACTAATGTGTACACCAGAATTCGGGGGAAGGGATGTACGGGATATGATGGAAGGTGCCTGTACACTCGAGGATACCGGCTCTACTGGAGATCGCGATACCGCCAGAAGTGCTTGCCGCTGCGTGAGGTAATGATGCCAACAATACTGCAGTATTCAACCACAAGACGTAGTATTTTCGAGCAGTAGTTTGGTTGTAATTCTCCTTGGACCAATATGACACAGCCAAAACTAGTTTGGAAAGTAGTTGCAGTGGTGTTACGATTCAGGGTGTATAACATTACCACCACTTGAAAATGTCTTGTGATTGTATTCGGCAGTATTATGATACCATTGCCTCACGCATAATCATAGCAGTATCACGACATCCAGTAAACCCCTCGATATCAATTATATGTGTGATAGAGCACATCCTATAGTGCCAATATCCATACACACCATTTTTCACACTTTCTTGTACTCATCTCCTTTTGTCCTTCACAAATTTTAAATTCTTTAACGTTATTAATAAATTTTCAGTCACCTCCGTTAGTAATTAATTATAATACCTCTTTTCCTTACCAAATATACATATCCACTCCTTCCTGCCCGACACTGAGTGCTATCTTTCTTCCTTCCGAGCGCTATCTTAATTCTTGCACAATATTTGTCAAAGCCTTATCGGTATACGCTCCCACCATTCTTTCCACCCTTCTGTCTTCTACCGAAATCAAATCTGGCCTCTTTATCATACTGGTTACTGATTGCGCTACGCAGTAACCTTCCAGAGAAAAATCTAGCTGCCTTCCAACTGCTGTGGGTGATACCCACAATGTGGTTGGATATTGAAGCTTCAGCATCTTTCCTAAATTTGTGCAAGATAGTTGCAAAAACGTAGGTTCTACTGGTGGAACTGTTTGCCTCTGTGTACATAAATACTTAACAAGGATGAAAAATATATAAAAAAAAAATTCTTGATTTTTTTGAATATAAACTGCAATACTTAAAGCAAAAGCGAATTAATGCTTGCATCTAAAATAGTATTGTAAACATTTAGAAATGGAAACGTACTGTTTATAGTGTCTTTTTATCTATTGGCTATATTACAAAATCTCATTTTTGTCTGAAAGCTTTGCCATGAACAAAGTAGTTCTGATTGAATCGTATACTTCAGTATCACTAAAACTTCAGAAAGACAAACTTTGCTAGTGACATGTATTGTATACAGATGAATCCAATATTTGACAGTTTATTTTATAACTGTGTGTGTGGAATATGGGTATTTTATTCTTAATCTTAAATCGCTTCTTTAACAGTTTCCACTACTGTAGTTTTAAAAAACTGGCACATCAGAATTCCCCATTAGTTTTGAATAAAGCAGTAAGAATTTGTCAACATTACAGTCCCCACGTTGTTCCATTGTTTCTTTTCTTACTATTCCTGGTGTTAGTATCGTAAATACTGAGCACATTTTCAGATGTGTTCTGTTCTATATGAAGGTTGTGCACATACCATTTTTGTGATGGAATTATCCACCATTATTTACTATTATAAAACTCCAGTTGATAAAATTTGTCATAGTGCTACATTTTGTAATAGCTGTAACCTTGTCCAATGGAGTCTTTAAACAAGGAAAGTGAAAAAAATAATGGTAATGCAACATGTGTTTAGACACTGATGGTTGATTCCATTATTAAATCTACTTTGTTTTGCTGTTACTACACTTGTACTTACTACAGTAATTGTGCCAGAAGTTTTTATTAAAAGGCAACAGTAGTTAAATAAGACCCTAACTGATACTAAACTGGCACATTATTTAAGAAGTTTGTGTTGGGAAAAACCCTTTGTCCAATGACTTTGGTAAGGAACGAGATAAGTGGTATCCTATGAGTGGTGCTCTAAAACCTCTGCACACTTGTCTCCTATACTACTGGGTGTTATATTCATTAATACTGTGTCCTATCGATTCACTGCTAGTTACTCATTCAAAGCAAACTGTAACATATTAAAAGTAATATGGAAGAGTCTTTGCACAATTAAGGCTTGGTAAATCAGGAACTGCATTCCAAAAAGTTAATTTATTACGAACTATCTTCTTGTTTTTAAATTTTTACAATTTTCCAAAACAACATGGACAATTCTTGCATTCAACTTGAATGATTCCTACTTTCAGTTTATAATGACATGTATCTTTTCATGCTGTACCAATAATTGTACGTTCCCGGGCATGCCTCAGTTTGTACAACTCGGCTCCGAACCCAAGAAAATTATTTCCCTCCTACTAGTATTTACCTCACTTTGTATGCTGGAACGTAAAGTGATGAGTTAATCCTAACTGGTTACAGAAGTTACTCTCCTGTTTCAGAGTTATTCATATCGGTTCACATAGCTGTACGTTCACATTACACTCCAACAAAAAGTAAAATACTTCCTTTCGTTCTTCTCTCCATTACCCGACTTAAATTTCATTCATGGCATGGTTCAAAATTGACACTGTACAAAAAACATCGCATACTTATTGTCATAATGTTCTTCCAATTAACTACACAATTAATGTCCTCTTTGAAGCGTGGGCGATCCACAACACATATGTATTGTCCACCATGCAATGACCTTAAAGAGCACGTGTACAGCATACCAACTTAATAACCAGTTACTTTTCAGCTACTATACAAAATACTTCTTGCTACATCTTAATAAAATTGAAATGACAAAACATGAACAATGAATACCTTATAAAAAAAAATAAAGAACAAAAACTGAGTGTGAATGAACTGTTTCCTTAAAAGTGCGATGAAGCAGGTCACACTGTGAGTTTCCCCCGGTGCAGGTGGCTCAGTCGCGCTGCCAGGAGACGGTGGAGCTGATCCGGGAGCAGCAGAGCCGCCTGGTGCGCCTGCGTCGCGAGCAGGGCGCGGAGGACGCCGAGGGCGAGGAGGCGTTCCTGCTGGGGCTGCCGTCCTCCGCCGCCCCCGCGACGTCGGGCGCGTCGGCAGGGGGCGGCACCGCGGGACGCAGGCGCTCGCTGGGCTCCTTCCCCTTCATCTACAAGTGCAGCCACCACGCGGAGGGCCGGGCCTGCTCCTGCTGGGACCCCACGCCGCCCCCCGCCGACTACCCGGCCGCCCCCGGCAGGCTCAACGGCATCAGGGAGGAGGAGCGAGAGGTCGGTACAGCGTCCTGTCGTACCGGTGAAAAAAAGTTCAAGTGTCGGCCTATATTCAAAATTGTAGTATATCATTTGGTTAGGAAAATGTAAGATTCTACTGGGGCATATGTGCATCTCTTATTTATAATGCCTATGACTCGATTGTAAATGGCGGGTGTGTTAGATACACAATGAAACTTCACAGGATAGTGTACAGTTAAACTCTTCTGTGCCTGCAGCTGTTAATATTAACATAACTTGCTGGTTGCTTGGAATTAACTGGGGCTAGTCCACAGCTAGGGGCGTAGCTACCATTGGACTAGGCATTGCAATGGGCCCCCCCACATTCAGCGGGGGCCCCTGAGCCCAGCTGAGGGCCTCCAAGCGCAGCCATGGGGGGCCCGCCCACGTGCCTTCACAGCAAATTGGCAACCTTTTTTTTTTTTAGCTCTTAGTGGCCCAACCACAGCCCTGGGCCCCCTCCCCCCAAGCTCGGCTCAGGGGTAACCCCTACCAGCAACTTGGCAGAACTAAAACAAAAGTCACCCATCTGACCTGAGGTCCCAAAATATTTTTATTTTTTTGCACCGGGGAGCTTGTTGCCCTACCTACGCCATTGTCCACACCTATTTACATTGTTTTATAACAATAAATGCCTCACTGTTATGACCACTGCAAGGTATCTTCAAATTTTGCAGTTTTTTGCAAATTGTCCCATATGCTATTGTTGCTGATGAGGGAAAATCGTGAACTCTGGTGAATCAACTTGTCTGCTTCAATGTAATCACTGACAACCACCTAAACCCAACATGTAGGAGAACACACCTAAGTTTTTGAAAAAGTCAGTCTCAAAAATCATAGCGCCATACCATTTTCACTAGAGGAAATTGAAATAGAATAAAAAATAGTAAATTTTATACTTATATGTAGGGTTATGCTGGATTGGTTAATTTGTTGGTGGAGGGAACAGTCGAAGGTAAGAACTGAGGAAGACAAGAGATTAGAATATATGAAGCAGATAACTGAGGACGTGGGTTGTAAGTAGGGACTGCGGGATCCAGCAAAGCGGGATCCCGCAGTCCCGCGGGATCCCGCATCATTAGACGGTCTGGCGGATCCCGCACAAAATTAAGCGGATCCGCAATCCGCAAAATCCAGCGGAAGCGCGTGTCAGTCTGCGTGACTCGCTGCCCCACTCGGTCTCTGTCGGATGTATTGCACTGTTTGGTTTACCCTTGCAGTTGGCATTTGACTCAAGTGAACAAGCGTTTGTTTTTGTCAACCTTCGTCATTCCTAAGTAAATAAATACACTTTTACGTATTCATCAAAACTTGCGTTTGTTTCGAGTACACATTTCTGTAATTTGAGTTATCTTGCGTATTTAGTATGATTTTCTAACTATATAATTATTTTTTAAGTGTCGTAGACGTTATCTGAACTACACGGTTACAGCTTTTTATTCACGGTTTCATTATTCCCATTTTCTTTATTTGCAGATAAAGTAATTGTGACAATTTCCTAATTTGTGGCTGAAAATTTGATTATTCGTTGATATCAAACTAATGTTATCGTAATTTTAACAATCGCGTAGTCTACCTATTTATTTAACAGCTATCAAAAGAAAATTGTATATCCTTTGAGTTATTGTTGTTTTGGCCGCTGCCTCAATGCATTTCTTTGACGAAAGCCACCTGCTTACATGTGCCGCTCAGGCTTTCGATTAATCCCTCTTCCTCTTGTTTTTATTTCAACTAAAGGTAAAAAAAGTTATAATGAAATTTTCACGGGTGTATCGACGAATTGTGTTGTAGGAACACCATATTTCGACGGCTGCCTCGCTGTCTTCCTCATGTGTGTAATTTCGTGTGTTTGCATTGAAATCCGGAGATACAACCTATGAGGACTTCACTGCAATCATTCGCCCAGAAAGTCTCCTTTCTTACCAAAAAATAATAAATTCCACTCTAAAAACGTCGTCACGCCACCTCGTAAATCTGAAATAGACAGTTTACTTGTTGGTGAGTAGTTTCTATTAATAACATAGAATCAACTGTAATATCAATCAAGGAATCAGGAGATATAATAATGAATCACACAAAAAAGGCCAATTCTCGTGCTTGTGCAGTGACAAAAAGTTATGAGATCTTGTTCTGAGCCAAGTCTACACTTTACATAGTATATTCACTTCACTTTGTGAAATGGAATGCTTTTCTCGGTGTTATGGAACGTTTATTTAGAATTAAAAAAAAAAAAAACTCTAACTTGGCCACTAAGCAAACCATATTTTTAAACTTATGTGATGTGTTGTAAGGCACATAATATGACCGAAGACTATATTTTCCATTTTTATTATTTACTTAATAATTGATTTAGATTAAAAAACAAAAATGTAAAACCTCGAAATACTTAAGACATGCTAAAAAGTTTTAATGTCATTTTGCCAATCAAAACTGTTAATTTTTATCATTTAACATTAAAAATTAATTATTAATTTAATTATTATTTAATTAATTAACGTTTTAAGTATATGCGTTAAAAAAACTGTTTGTACCAATCCCGCACGGATCCCATGGGATTGGCACAAATCCTGCGCGGATCCCGCGGGATTGAAAACACTGCGGGATTGCAATCCTTAGTTGTAAGGGGTATGTAGACATGAAGAGGTTAGCACAGGATAGGAAGGGATGGAGAGTTGCATCAAACCAGTCGAAAGACTGATGACGGCAAAGAAAAAAAGGTTATATACCAATTACTGTCAGCCACTTGAGTGATTTTTGGTCTGGTTGTAGCCAGATGGGTTTTTCAGTCCAAAGATTCAAACGTCTCCACAGCAATTGGAATATTCATTTTCAAAGATGCATTTGTGGTATTGTATGTTAAGATTAATATATGAAACTGAGCAAGTATGGGAGTCCAGTAGTGACAATACGTTGTTTACTTGGGCGATGTAGATTTATTCCATACAACTAACATATCTTTGTACATCTATTAAAATTGAAATGAGTACTTCTGCTGCTCTCTATTTCTCATTAACTCGCTATCTCTCTGCCTTCACATTACTCAGGATGAAATTTAAAGATTCTCAAAGCAGAGAAATTTCCTGCGGTGAATACATCAAATCGAACACCTGCGAGTAGGAACAGTTTTTTTTTTTTTTTTTGCAACGGACAGTTTTTGGGAAATACCTCTTCACGTTTTTTACCAGATTTATTTTGATTCCATACCATGTATAGAATATAATGGGAAATAAATTGATGGATTTTAAAATGACTTTAAGGAGGCCAACAGAATGGAAGAAACAAATGTTTCTTTGTGACTAATGCCAGGTCACTTATATATATCCTCTGGGTTTCCGTGGTTCCTGTCACAAATGTGTTCATAATAATATACTTTACCCCAAATGTGTGCTTGATGAAATATATTTTATTGGTGTTCAGTACAGGTCCTTGACTCGGAACCCTTCAAACTGCCTGAACCAAATATCTACCATGGGACTAAAAATTTGTTGTAGTATGCTGAATATTCTCAGCTGAAAATCGCATTCTGTTATTTCTGAAAGAATGTTAGCTTGTGGAATCTATACATGCCTGCAAAAAATATATATTATAAAAAATAAAATATTTTGATTCCTCCCAGTCTGAAAGTAATATTGACATCAAGACCTTTGAAAACTATTGTTTCCAAAAACTAGAGTAACGACTCGAATTCCTTTGCAGAGCTTTCCTTGGTTCTCGGTGGTTCTCAACCACTATGGAGAAGCAGATTGAAATCAGTTGTCCTCCTTTTGTGAGCTTGTCTTAGGTGTCCTGTCAAGCATTGAGGCTTGTTAAGTCATTTTGTGTTATTGTTTGAAAATGCATGATCTATGTTTATCACTACTTTTAGTATCTGATAGAATATACCAGAGGAAAATTAACCTGTAGATGCTGTTTGTCCTTATGTTTGCAGTATGCAACTTTTGTATGTTGGAATATCTGTTATTTTTATAAAAATATCTTAAGTTGTAGGTTTATAGTGCAAATATTTCATCATATTAAGGACTCAATTTTGAAACTAAATTGTACGTGTGTTTCAAATCTGCAGGGTTCAGAGGATGGCAACAAAGAAGAAAGCAGTGGCAATGGCGCCGGTGATTCGTGTTCGCGCTTTGACCGTCAGCAACAAACTCAACAGTCTGCGAGTAAGAGACCTCTACGAAGAGCTTGCACTTGGCAGTATCCCGTCGAAAACTTCGAGGACGAAGGAGTTTCTTGTGCCGGAGGAGACGACAAATGTGCCTATTCCGGAGGCGGAAGTACAACCGACGGGAGTGACGGCTGTCCGAAAAAGTAAGGACCTGTAGTGTAGTGTAAGTGGAAGAGGCTTGCTTACTCAGACATTACTCTGATTAGCCATGTCGATTCTTTTTGAATGTTTCTTGAGAAACCAACAGAGTAATTCTATTATTTGTACACAATGTTTTGGTGAAATAAGTCTGTCGCCATCTTCAGGTGTAATCATAAGACTTGAAGTAAGCTTAGAGCGCGTTGTTAAAAAACTGCCACGGCAACAACAGGTTGTGTAGCAGCATCTCGGACTTCATTAGACACCTGCAAAGCACAAAATAGAGCTGGAAGAGTGTAGACTTTCTCTGTGAATCACACGAATAGAATCTTCACAAGCTTTCCACCAGAAGAGCGTGTCCACAAGAGATTATCGGAGCCTGACTCCGGTTCCATCCTCTGGCGAAGTGTCTGGTACCGTACGAGTCTGCATTTATTTATTCACAAAATGGAGCATTGGTGACGAGCAGTCTCAATAATGGGTATCCACGCATCACTTAGCTGGAAACCACAATCCCGGTTAACCAGATCAGACGCGAGCCAAATTTCGAACGCTTCTGTAATGACGCTGTCCCAGAAACCTCTCGCATGTGCCAGCAACGTAGTTAGTTTTGAACAGGGACATTGACTCGACTTCAAATCATGTTTAACCATTGTGGATTTGTCCTTTTGCCTCTGGCGAACATGTCGGACATGCATATGTTCCAAACAGTTTAATACACTGTACTGTCTGGCCGATGTACTTTTTTCCACATTCACACGTAATGTTACAAACTCCCGGTGTTCGAAGGTCAAGGTCATGCTTTGGAGAGCGCAAAATGTTCCTTAGTTTCGGAGGTGTTCACTGTACCCATCCTGTCTGAGGGTATGACATAGCTGTTTTAACTCGCCAGGTACGCTGTCTACATCACACATTACCTGCACTCTGTGGACAAGAGTAGTGAGCAATGTCTTGCACTGTGCTAGATGGAGATGACTGCGTGTGTTTAGGTACAGGTCCATGTGTGTTGGCTTCCTGTACAGTGTGTTCCGTAAGATTTTTAAAATAAAACATTGTGTATAAACGATATTATTACTTGCTTCGTTTCTCAAACATTCATAAATATAAAATGCTGAGATAAACTTCCTTCAATCATATTAATTCTGATTTTTATGTGAAACTTTATATCTTTTAATCTTATGTTTAGATTGCAGAACATAATTCCAAAAGATAAATATCCTTTTACTTAAGTTTTTAGAAGAACAATGCTTTTTATAACATTTCAGTATCCGTTTGTCACATTCTTGCTTTTTCTCCTCCCTCAGTGGGGAAGACTTGGACGATCACGACGGGTCTTCCGCTAATAAGCCGATGCCTCCGGTCCCTGTTAATAGCCACCTTCACTGCCATGCGTCAAATCTCAATATACAGGCAGACTCCTCTAAGGAACTGAAAACTCAAAAGTAAGCAGCTTAGCTGTTTAAGAATGGCTTTAAAAATTATTTGCAGCCTAAAAATAATGCTTTGATCTCTCTCCTTGCAGAACATTGCTTTTAATAATGAGGGAGATGATTCAGACTGAGCGTGACTACGTCAAATCGTTGGAGTACGTCATACAGGTAGGCAGGTGACCAACAGCACAGCGAAATTTGGGTCGTGCGTAGTTTAATGTGATATTCACCACCAATTTCCTTCCTTCTGTAGAACTACATTCCAGAATTACTGCGTGAAGATATTCCACAGGCTTTGAGAGGACAGAGAAATGTTATTTTTGGTAACATAGAGAAGATATATGAATTCCACAGTCAGTATTTCCTTCAGGAACTAGAGCGCTGTGAGAACAGCCCCTTGCTGGTCGGACAGTGCTTCCTGAGACACGTGAGTGACTTAGAGTGGTGTGCTTTCTTTTTGCTTGTGCTCGACGTTTCGAGATACTGACACATTTCTTTCTCTTTGTAGGAAAAGAAGTTTTACCTCTATGCACTCTACAACAAAAATAAACCCAAATCTGATTCACTTATGTCAGAATATGGGACCTCATTCTTTAAGGTGAGTTGTTCAAACCCAGTGATAGGGTTTTAATCCTACTTCCGACTGATAATTATTAGTTCGACTATACGAGCACTGTATTTTGTATGCCATCCCATCCTCCTTGTGGAAATATTACTTTTTATGGTAAAAATCCTTTTCAGACTAAACAGCTGGAACTGGGTGACAAAATGGACCTCGCAAGTTACCTGCTGAAACCTGTCCAACGGATGGGGAAGTATGCCTTACTATTGCAACAGCTAATGAAAGCGTATCCTGACAAAGAGAGCGAGATCGCAGACATACGCGCCGCCGAGCAGATGGTCCGCTTCCAGCTGAGGCACGGCAACGACCTCCTGGCCATGGACTCCCTGCGCGACTGTGATGTGAGACTTGCTTATGCTTACTTCTCGACTGATACCGGCTCTATAAGTATACATTAAGCTTTGCAGCTCTAGTTAAAATTTATAGCTAGAACAGTATCGATTAGTCATTACGAACAGTCGGGACAATCTTAATTTGCAAATGATATTCATACTTGCTCGAAGATCTCTGAGGCATGTGGCAGCATCAGCTGATCATTGTTTGACGAATTTTCGACAGAGTAACGCGCCATCATTTTCAGCAGGTGACAGCATGTTACGATGTCACACTCGTTGATCAACGATCCACTGATCCGGCCGCATGCCCTTTGGATCTTAAAGCATCAGATTCACCAGGAAAACCTACGATTACATATATTCATACTTCCAACACTTTGTTGTGCTGTTAAATTCTCCTCACTGTGGCTGTTTCATAGAATCTTATATTTGACTTTTTCATAAAGCTTCAAAACTTGCTAGCATGGAAAAAAATCTATTATGAACTTTTTGGAATACAGATAATAATGAGAGGTGTTGTTTTTGATAATAGCTTATTGTTTGGGCTATTGTCTGGCATTCTGAGATGGTAGGCAGTGTGCTTGCTTATATCTAGAACGTTCAATGTTGCATACAAAATATCGTTTTACGAGCACTTGAGGAGTCACTAGCTAGCAGGAATCTACAAATCTTTATGTAATTTGCCTTCAGAAAAAATCAGTCGATTCTCAATTTCTTTCTATATAACAGAAGTTTTATCTGCATTCTCACTTGAATCTACCCTTCACCACAATTGAGAAAGTTAAAAAACCTAGTTTGGAGCAATATTCAATTGGTGAAGGAGTCAACCTGCAATTCTAAAAGTTTAATAAGACTACAAATTAAAATCTGAGAAACATCAGTTATGTCCCAATAACTGCAGTTACTTAAAAGTTCAACAAATGTTTCACGAGGAACAATAAGCAGTCCAGCTTTGTCACAAATAGATACACAGTTAATGAAACAAAAGACCAGATAAACATTCCACCCACCCAAAACAACTGTTAGCCAATGGTTGAAGCTCATCTCTCCTCTTCATTCTCTGCTACCGTCGGCGGTAATCTGCTTAGCTCTGCTGTAATAGTGATAATTTGTCATTTCATTTACATATGTACCTGTTCCATTACTTTTGCAAATGTATAAATCAGTAGGCATCTTCACAAAATATCTACTTGTTCCATTGTTTTCGAAATGTATCTATCAAAGAGTGAAATATGCTTTGCAAAAGTAATGCATGTAGGGTGAAAATAATATACCTCATTGTATTTTTCACATTTTCCTTTGATTCGCATTGAGAATTATGGACCTAAAACAATAAAAAATAATAAAAATGGGAGCAATTGTTGCAAGTGTGATAAGACTTTTGCAAATCGGCATGTGACAAACCCACTGACTGGTGTGTGGGTGTTGCTTATGGTAGAACCAGTTGTCTTTATCTATTTAGATACACGTATATTGTAACTGGTTTTAATCTATAGCAGTGAGAAGTTACAAGGGGGTCTGGAAAAAAGCTGGATTTAACTTTATCTGTTGCAAATGATTTCTTAGGATTCCACTGCAGACTTTGGTAGCAATTACTTTATTTACCAAGACCGCTGAATTTTTTATAATTTCATTTGGTTGTTGTGTACGAAACTGCCTTTAAGCAATGAAAATAAGAACAGTAATATAACTGGGCACTTGCAACAGGGCCAGACAAATACAAAAGACACGCATACAGGTTACAATATTTTGTTTGATAACCTTATTCGTGTAGGAGACGACATGTGGGAGGGGGATAGATGTGTACAGATCCAGACCTGATGAATCACACGAATTCATGTGGTACATCTGGATGCGTGCTCCCTTCCCTCTGCCACATCTCACCTCCTACACGAATAAGGCAATTACCCAAAAATATCCCTTTTTTTGGTGTTATTCTGATGCTCTGTGGTAGGTGACAGATTATTTCCCATATCCTTTTTTTTTTGTTTGAAATGAAAACAAATAAAAGGTGTTTCTGGTGAATGAGGTTAGGGATTGTGCATAAACTATGTGGCTCAGTGTAAGGGGGGGGGGGGGGTTGGCTGGAAAGCTACACTGGACTACGTGTGGGAGAGGGGGGGAGGGGTTCCTAGCCAAGCCACATAGCTTTTCATTCACCTTATTTGTCACAGTTAAAATGAGATACAGAACACACGGAAGAATGTAAATATTTATTTCCATCATTTAATTATCCCCGAATGTAGTTTACGATAGTCTGACAGAGAGAAAATGGTAAAAATGTATTCTGGAATCAATATGGAAAAAAAGCTACGTGGGGGGGGGGGGGGGGGGAGTTCTAAGTAGGCCGAAAAGGAGCTTCGTGGTTTATGGATGCTCCCTTATTGCAAACCATTACATAACAAAAAATGCAGAAAATTCTTGGCCAATGTTTTTAACAATGTATTCTTTAATAATAACTTTATTTTAATTCATTTGACTTTATATTAAAGGTGAATGTGAAGGAACAGGGAAGGCTGCTGAGGCAGAATGAATTCTTAGTCTGGCAGGGTAAAGGAAAGAAGTGCCTTCGACACGTGTTTCTATTCGAAGAACTCATCCTCTTCAGCAAGGCTAGAAGATTTCCTGACAGAAAGGTATTGTGGTTATATTCAGGCTGTTGTCATTTTTGCTTACTTGGAGCCCAGGTTTACTGATATTACTTTATTATCTTTAGAATCTGGATTTGTACATCTATAAGAACAGCATCAAGATGACAGATATTGGACTTACAGCAAAAATAGGAGACAGTCCAACAAAGTTTGAGATATGGTTTAGAAAGAGAAAGCCAAATGATACATTCACACTGCAGTCCATGTCTGAGGAAATCAAGCAGGCGTGGACTGAGGAAATATCAAAACTCTTGTGGAAACAGGCGCTCAGAAACAGAGGTAAAAGATACAATATATGTTGTTGTAAAAGATTTTTGATGAGCATTTGCTCTAAATAATTTGTTAGTAAACAAGTGGAATAATTTTTAATAAAGGGAGGTGATATGCAAGATTCATCATTGAGTTATGTGTGTGGAGTTGCCACTCAACCTGAGCTCTCTACTGTTTCAGAGATGCGCCTTGCTGAAATGTCTTCCATGGGAATTGGCAACAAACCATGTTTAGACATAAGGCCAAGTGCAGACCAGATAAACGACAGGTCGATCAGCATTGCGCAGCTGAGCAAAAGTAAGTTTCATTCCATTTGTAAGTGTTAGTATCAAATCTTCACTCTGTTACATTTCAAAATCTTGTAAAATATATGAAGTGACCTTCATATCTTGGGAATAAATTTAGTATAAGAAAATGGGAATCCAAAACAACTCGATAAATGTTACACATAAAAAAAATCTGTTTGTGAATACTATAGCAGTGTGAAAAAGGAATCTACCTTGAAAGTGATTTACTCTCTCCGTACTTTCCATATTGTTTTATTGTCATTTTTCCTTTTGTATGCAATAAGTTAACTGAATATATTTGAGTCATGAGATTAACTTCAGTGTGTGCACACCTCCCAAGTCACGTGACTCGTTGGCTAGTACATGAATAAGGCGTAAAACCAAAATTTTCTTCATCATTTTTGTGTTTCACTCTTCTCAACTGTCAACTTTGGTGAGTCAGGAGTCATTTTTCCTTTCCTTTGCCATTTATTTTGCCTAAAAGCTGTCTTGTTTTCCGTTAGTTATATATTTTAGTAATTTTTGCAGGGATGCAGGGGTCTTGCCCTAATACCATTCACTTGTCACCTTCATTTACAAGAAATCCAGACTTTTTTTTAAAAAACTAACATTTTAACATTCTTAATGTTTAGCTGTATAAAAGACACATGTGAAATGTTTGTTTTAAGGCATCATGTTGATTGTAGGTTAGTTCCTTGGCTAAGCACTAAATTTTTTTGTGTCCATATTTTGCCATAAAGCAGATTAAAAAAAAAAAAAAAAAAAAAAAAAAAATTCAGCAAAACGTTGTTTTGCTTTTCTTACAAGGAGACTTGTTACGAACAAGTTTTAAATCGTAAGAAGCGTATGCTTGAAATTTTCTTCACGGGTGCAGCGCCGGATGGTGTTTTGAAAACACCATCCGGCGCTACACCCGTGAAGACTTAATTTCAGGTTTCAAATCCTCTGCATATATGTTCAGGGGTATAAACACTTTGTCTGTAGTATCATTTCTTCAAATCTGATCTGGTTTTTGAGATTCACATGCAAAAAATCCGTTTCTTCTATATATCGTAATAATTGCCTCATATTTTCAGGTGGCCGTGTGGTTTAGGTGGTAAGATGTCTGCTCTTTAAATATTGGACTCTGATTCAAATCTCTTTATTAAATATTTTTCTTTTTTTTTTTAATCTTCAGATATTGTCGAGCATGATTATTTTAATTTGATTTCAACATTACTTATAATAGATAGAACAAATATTATTTCAAACTAATATACCAACAATGGCTTGTAACATGCCTTGTTCGTAGCCATTGAGGTAATATGGTCAGGAGGCAAATAAGTTAGTAAATTCAAATCTGAAAAAGCGTTTTGCAACATTTATAAGCATTTGTCATTTGCCCTTTTATGAAGAGTTTATTTAAAAAAATGGAAAAAAATGATGCTGTATTGTAGTAACATGATTTGTTTTAAATATTATTTCACATGAAACTATGTAAGTGAAGTTTAAATAAAAAAATGCATGCTGAATAATTTCTGAATATTAAAATATTTGATACTGCAGGGATTTGAACCAAGGTATCCAAAGTAGAAAGGGGGCATCCATAAATTACGCAAGGTCAAATGGGGGGGGGGATCTGGCGCAATCTCACGAAATCTCAAGGGGTGGGGGGTCTACAGAAATCTCACATGAGGTTTTGAAATTTGGATACTTAAGCTATCAAAGTTTCGAGTGTGATATCTAGGGGGGGGTGGGGGTTCTCACAGACCAGATCTTACCAGAGAGAGGGGGGGGGGTCCGGCCAGATCTCACCAGAGGGGAGGGAAGAGGGGGGTGGTGTCCGGAAATCCGGAAAAACGCCTTGCGTAATTTATGGATGCCGCCAAAGCAGACACCTAGCCGTCTACATCATGCTGCCATAGCAACAATTTTGTTATTTGAAGCACATTTGGATTCTTTTCTTTGAATGTGAATATCCAAAAGAAACTAGGGTGCATTTGAAGAAATGAATTTAGCACTGACATACAGTGTATACCCTTCAGTGTGTATGCAAGAGAGTTGAAATCTGTTCATAACATTGCTGATGGTCCCCTTGTTAGATTCCAAAAGTTTTGGAAGATGAGCATCTTGCATTTGAAATACAAACTGCTTCCACATTAGGAAAATTTGAATTTCACAATTGCAAATTTATTTTTGAAATTGTAAAGAATATTTCATTTACATTTCTAAAGTGCAGTTTTACCTTTGTTAATTCTGAACCATACCAGTACATGCTTCATCATGCCAGAAATAATAGGCATACGCATAATGTTGTGAATAGTTGTTTTTCCACTCCTGGAAATGTGTGTTGAACAAGACTTCAATTATCTTCTGTCCTGCCAGCACTAATCAACTACTTCTCCCACTCTCAACTGTGACTAACCAGATATTTTTACTATATCCAAGTGTCTTGTGGACTGGGGAATAAAGTTAACAGCTTCTTTATTCAGAAATCTCGTGCCTATCATGTGACGGTAAGAGTTGTTGATAAAAAGAAGTATGTGAATGGTGCACATATACTGTTGGTCAGATCTTGGGCCATGTCGAAGTTGATACGGCACTATTTGTGAAGTCTTCAAAAACGAACGTTACATGCACGCTGAAAAATAAAAAGTTCCTTGCGAATTGAAAGATAATTTCACAGAAACAGTGATATCCATCAAAATGCTGATAGGGTAACATGCAATTATACAGTCAAGTAAATATGCATTCCATCATTCACAACATTTTGAAGGGGCCTGTATTTACCGACATGATAAAAGTATGTTTGAAAGGTTCAAAATTAAGGGAGAAAATCGTGAAATTTAAAAATGTAAATGAAATATGCTTTCCTACTTCAATAAGTGTTTAGTGGTAAGGTGTATAATCAAATGTAGAAGAAATTTAATTTTCAGATGTTTGATGTGCCTTATCTTCCAAAATTTATGAATCTTTTGGTGAAGTTTACTGAAAAAAGAATCTACTTTATTACAAAACACACACACACACACACACACACACACACACACACACACACACACACACACTCTGAGGATTGACCTAATGACCTTTCGTACATTAACACATCGCAGTCTGCCGACTCTTGTTTTAAAGATGTATCTGTGTATTAAGCAGTTAAAACTTCACTTTTTTTAACTTTTGATTTCTCATAAATAAAGGCCTGCAAGGTTGGAGGTATGTAAGGTGTCGTACTATGTATCTGCCTCATTCCTTCTCTGTTCATTTCCATATTTAACTACTTCTTGTATAGCCCTTCTTCCTTCACCTCCTGCCTTAACATCCTGCTGTCATCTAAGTAACTGGTAGACCCTTTATCAAATATAATAAGAAAATATAATCAGCAATAGTTTTTTTGTCATCAAACAATCTGTTAGTATTTGTTTCAGAATGTAGTCATCTTTAAAATTACTATGAATACACCAAGCAATTATAATTATTTTAATATAGCTTTGTCAAATAATTTCTTTACATTTTTACCACCTTCGAAAAATTCGGACTAACTTAGTTTCTACATTCGTGTTGCATCGAGATATATTTGTTTCTTTGTGTCAGTTTTTAACTAATTCCTAACTTTTGTCAGAAGTAGTGAATCGAGTGTCGTGTCCCACAGCTGCCCCGCGATTCCGAAACTCGATCACGATGGCGCCAGGAGAGCTCACGCGCAGCAACAAGCGGCCGCACTCCATCATCTCCGTCAGCAGCTCCTCGTCGTCGGGCGGCAGCAGCAACAGCAGCCACGGCACGCTGCACCTCGGCTTCGAGAGCGCGGACAGCCCGCGCGCCCACCACCGCTCCACGACGCTGCACAGCCAGTGCTCCACAGGTCGGACAGGTTCCACAAACAAAATAAGTACTGAACACATATGGAGACTTGACTATAAAGCTCTAGTTATTTCTGTTTCCAATGTCGTATGATTTAGTAGCATAAAGTGAAAGAACAGGATGGCCACTGTGTTAAAGTGGAAAATTTCTTATGTCGATTCAAAAACAAAATGTGGAATACTGTCAAATACAAAAGTGTGTTGAAAGCAAATGTCCCGTCAGTTGATAAGTAAATCTTACAGGAAGTTTCAGTATTGATGTACTTAAAACTAGATTCAGAATTTGCTTCAAAGATGTTAATATTGAATTTACTCTCACCAGATATCCATGAAAGTAGTGGTTTGTTTTAAAGCATAATTATTGCTCATATTATCTTATAAATAGGATAGGGAAAAATAAACAGATACCTGTCACTTACCACAGATGAAGGCAGGAGGGCGAGACGAACACGTAAAAACACAAAATCATAAACAAATTGCACAATATTTCGACACGAGTCTTAATCATGTGAGAGGCGAGGGAAAGATGTGGTCACATCCCAACTCGCCCTATGTGGCTGGTTGGGATGTGACCGCATCTTTTCCCTGCCATGTCTTGCCTCTCACATGATTAAGACTTGTGTCGAAATATTGTGCAATTTGTTTTTTTGTGTTCGTCTCGCCCTCCTGCCTTCATCTGTGGTAAGTGACTGGTATCTGTTTATTTTTCCCTATCCTATCTTATTTTCAGTGCCTCCGTGCAGTTTCTTTGTTTCCATTATCATATTATCTTGTGGAATCCCAAAACTAGAGATTTTCCACCGGTCTTCTATCCTCTGCTGATTAATAAGGTTCAGCTTGAGCAATTTGATATAAGCAAGTTTCTAGTCCTTGCCAGAATTTTGTACCAGATATTGTGGGCCATGTAAAATAATCTAAATTTGGAAATAAGTTCTGTATTGTGTTTTCAATAAACATTAATTTTTTGAGGGATGAATTAAATGCAGTTATCAAATGTTAATAAAGCCAATGGAACTGTTTAATACGTAATTTCATGCGCATTTTACTTCTCTTAGAGGCATCAATGACAAATTTGTGTTAAAACATATTGCATAATGTTTAATGTAATTCTAAATTGAAACATTTACTGATTGCAGTGTTGTTGGTCATTTTTCTGCAGTTGCTCAGTAAATTAAATGATAAAATAATGCCAATGCAACTGTTTTTGTACGCTTTAAAACAGGTGCATTGGCCTTATTTTATCATTTATTTTCCCTGATTGTTTACTACTTACTATATACATTGCTGTTAAGTATGCTGTAATCATTTAAAAAAATGTAAACCAGTTGCATTGACATTATTTTTTAACATTTAAGAATGGAACAGTGGGAAAAATAGCCTGCGGCAATATTAAATTATATTAGCCCAGTTTGTGGGGTAGCAGTTACGGTGGGCACAACCGAGCATCGAATGTCTGGTTCGAATCCCCACCTGACGATCCAATTTTGTGTTTTGAATGGTTTTCTCAGTCCATGTGAATGGCTGTGACTGAATTTCTTCTGTCCTTTCCCACCAAAAACGATACAAACATCAAAAAGTTGTGAAGCCACAAAAAGGAAGAAAAGGGGAGGAGGGGCATCTTTCACCTAGGAAAGCTTGAACATGCCTTATCAAGTTTGTAAATGTTCCAAAACTTATTAATCAATTTCTGTTTCAGAGAGCGGTATAATCGCAGATATGTCACTGAGTTCGGAGGATGCCGACGGGAGTCACTGGCACGTGGAGAGGTCAAACAGCTCTGCAACTTCGGTCTCGCTAGATTCGACGCTGTCTCCGGTATCTCCTACGGACGAGTTGAAGACCTGCCTCGAAGGTGTTCACATCACGGGACAAGCCACGGCCGAGCTGCAGTCCCCGGACTCCGGTGTCGTTCCTGACGAAATGTCAGTTAAACTGTGAACGAGTCTGGCTTAATTAGAACACGTCTGCGAGAATCAAAGCATAGTATTTTAGCAAGCGAACTCTAAATGTAGTACCTCGGTGCTTTTCCAACTAGTTCAAAAGTGTCTTTACGAACAATGGAGTTTGTCCAGGAGTGCTTCAGGACAAGTGTGTGTCTAGTGTTTTAAATGGAAATACTGTTCGTGTATGATCGTGAAGATTTTAATTTTTCTAACTTCAACCTGTAATAATGTTGTACTTATGTTATTTTTCAGAAGTTGTAAATACACAGCTGAACATGCTCTTGGACTTTACTTATGTACACAGTATTTATTAATACTTTATTGAACAATACTTAACATACTATTCACTGAGAAAAAAAAAATATTGTAAACTACTAAACTTATATTTTTAAAAATTTATAACTATTTTCAAATCTTGTAGATTTAAGTGAAATAAATGTTAACTAAGAGCAATGACAGATGTTTACTTTTTTTTTGCAAACCTATGTCTAAAAAGTAGTTTTCCATTTAATGTATTACTTACTGTTTATTTCGTATAATCTCACATTATCTGATACATGTTCAAATGCCTTAATATATTTTGAGGAATAAGCGTAAATATAAGTGGTAAAGCATAAGCTCATATGTAATACTAACAGTGAAAGTATAAATATATTTTTGATAATTGGAATTTCTTGAAAGCATGGTGAGAAATTATCAAATGACAATTATGTTTCCTACACCTAAAAGAAGGCACTTTAGTTGAAACAGAACTAGCAATTGCAAATCCACATTTTGATCCAATTTACACTTGTGGCAGATATTGCCACATTATGATTGACTGTTAGGTAGTATAATTTTGTACCACCTGCTTGGTTGGCAACTTTATTATTTTAGCTTCCACCTAAAACATATTTTGTTTAAAATCCTTAAAACTGTAAGACTTTAAGACAACTGTGTCCTTGAATTTCCATACTTTAAAATTTGTACATATACCTGTATGTAATAAAAAGTTTGTATTTATAGTAAGTTTGTGTATATTTTTTTATACAATGCCCTTATTGGAGAATCATACTTAAAAAGTATAAAATCACTTCTCGATGTGTACATTTATTTATTTTATTTATTTATTTATTTATCAATCTTGTTCCATGGATCCCTGCTGAGGAAGTACCTCTGGGATGTGAAACATGTCATTGATACATATACACATAATATGAGTCATATCATAGTAAATATATATATATATATATATACATATTTTACAAATACAAGAAATAATAATAAACATACATTTTTGCAACTGAGTTTTGCTAACGTCATAATGAGTACAATTAATTATTTTCTTCAAATTCTTGAATGGAGTAGAAGGAGTTGACAATAAGATAATCTCTAAGTTTTTGTTTGAATACATCTTTATTATCTGAAAGCTGTTTTATACGATTAGGTAGTTTATTAAACAGATGTATCCCAGAATAATTAACTCCTCTTTGTACTAATGACAGAGATGTTTGTGTTTTATGCAAGTTATTTCTGTTTCTTGTATTGAAACTGTGTACCTATGAATTAGGTGTAAACAGGTTAAAATTTTCTATGACAAAGCTCATGAGAGAATATATATACTGAGAATACATTGTAAGAATATTGAGTTTCTTAAAGAGTTGTCTGCAAGAAGTTCTTGGTTTTACCCTACACAGAAACCTAATAGCTCTTTTCTGTGCTATGAAAACTTTTTTACTTTGTGAAGAGTTTCCCCAAAAAATTATGCCATATGACATTACTGAATGAAAATATGAGGAGTACACCTGTTTCATTAATTCTAGATCTGCTGTTAGAGAAAGTGTTCGTATTGCGAAGGTGGCACTACTTAACTTTGCCAGTAGTGTAGTGATATGATCATGCCAACAGAGTTTCTGATCTATTTTAATACCAAGAAATTTTATACTCTCTGTTTCTAAGATTTTGTTGTTTTTATAGTTTATGTATATATCTGGCTGTGCATAGTTTTTTGTTTTAAACCTAATATAATGTGTTTTTTCAAAATTTAATTTTAATGAATTTGCCTTAAACCAATTTGCTACTACTCTAAGTACTTCATTTACATTAAATTCTATAGTACTGTTTGGTGTTTTACGCACAGTCAGGTTAGTGTCATCTGCAAATAAAACACTCTTAACTTTGTCGGATAAATTTCCAGGAAGGTCATTGATGTATAACAGAAAGAGGAGGGGACCTAAGACAGAGCCTTGTGGAATTCCATGTTTTATTTTCTCCCAGTCTGATGAAGCATCTTTACTTATTTTAGAATCAAAAATTGAAACTTTTTGCATTCGGCTTTCAATGTATGATTTAAACCATTTACCTGCGGTCCCAAAAATACCATAGTATTCCATTTTTTTCAAAAGTAATTCATGATTTACACAGTCAAATGCTTTTGCAAGATCACAAAATATTCCTACAGGATTCATTTTATTATTCAGTTCCTCAAATGTGTTATTTAAAAATGAATATATAGCCATTTCTATGGATGATCCTTTTTTGAACCCAAATAGTGAATTAGTTAGGATATTATAGTGTGTAACATGTTTTATTACTCTACTATACATGACTTTTTCAAAAACCTTTGAGAATGTTGAAAGTAATGAAATGGGACGATAGTTGTCTACACATGTTACGTCTCCTTTTTTAAATAATGGTTTTACAACAGCATATTTTAGTCTATCGGGAAAAACACCTTGTATTAAGGATTCATTACAAATGTGAGCAAGTACATGACTGATACAGTCTGAACATCTTTTCAGTAATTTACTTGAAATATTGTCATAGCTGGAAGAATTTTTAGGTTTTAATTGTTTAATGAGTTTATTTATTTCTGAGACTGTTACTGGTGGCAATTTCATCTCCACAAAGCTATTTGGGAAAGCAGTCTCAAGAAGCCTTAGAGCACTATGTGGGGATTGCTTTTCTATGCCTAATTTATCTACTACTGACGTAAAATGTTTGTTAAATATTTCACAAACCTCCCCTACTTCGCTATACACATGTCCATTTTGTTCTATTTTTATGTCTTTAGAGTGATTTACAGTTTTTCCTGTTTCAGTCTTTATTATATTCCATATTGTTCTCATTTTATTGTCTGAATTTTCTATTTTCGCCGATATGTACTTGTTCTTGGCCTTCCTTATTACATTTCTTAGTATTTTAGAATAAAGTTTATAGTGAACTTTCAGCGCATAGTTATCTGATTCTCTCATTTTTAAATAAAGGTCCCTCTTTGTTTTACTAGAGATTCTAATACCCTTTGTTATCCATCCCATGCCCAGTTCATTGTTTGGAGTGTTGAGAATTTTCCTTTTTTTGAAACTACCTTCAAAAAGTGTTAGAAATATATTCAGAAAGGAATCAAATTTCGCATTAACACCCTGCGCATTATATACTTCTAACCAGTTTTCATTGTTTAAGGTATCTATGAAGTGTTTTATATTATTTTCACTAATATTTCTTCTATAAACCCAGCTTTTCTTTATCTGTTTAACAGTGTTCCTGGACTCGATACATAATAGCTGGGCATCGTGATCTGAGATACCATTTATTACTGGATGTATGATGTAATTACTGCACTGAGAAATATCCATAAAAAAATTATCAATTGCAGTCCTGCTATTATTTTGTATTCTCGTAGGAAAATTTACAAGTGCTAAAAGACAACATCAAGGCTTCCATATCTAATCTATCATTGCTGTGATTTAGAAAGTCAACATTGAAATCTCCACATAATACTATTTGTTTGCTATTTGTAAAACTTAGTAGCAAAGACTCTAAATGAGATAAAAACAGTCTGAAATTACCTGAGGGGGCCCTGTAAATTGCTATCACTATCAGCTCTTCCTTATCATATTCTAGTTTAGTAACACAACATTCAAAGTGTTGTTCTATACAATACTTACTTACAACTACACTACTGCATTCAATATTATTTTTAACAAAAATGGCAACTCCCCCTTTCTCCATTTTACATCTGCAGAAATGAGAGCTTAATTTATAATTTGGGATGGACAGCTGAGATATTCCTGTATCAGACAAATGATGCTCAGATATACACAAAACGTCTACATTAAAATTTCTGGAATTTTGAATCTCTTCTAGGCTTAAGGTAATGTCATCAGTTTTACTAAATATTCCTCTTATATTTTGGTGGAAAATACTGGTCTGAACACTTTGACGCAATGACTTTGAATTGTTTATTTTATTATTACATACTGGTATATCAGTTGGAATTTTTAATTTCAACAAATTATGATCATCAGAGACATTAATTTCCTTAAGACATCTTAATAAATCTATTTTATTTACCCTAAAAAAGGCCGCGACTTAACACCATTTATCACAGGAATACCTCTTTCCCTCACCTGGCAAAGGAAGAGAAGCAAAGAAAATGAGCTGCCACTTACCAAAGACAACTGCAGGATGATAATGAATGTTAAAAAGTTTTCCTTTTGTTTTAAAGCTAATAATAGATTAATAAAGATGCATTCTTTAAAAAATTATAACTTCTATGGCTATATGAATATATGGTGTGAAGAACATGAATAATGGTGGAGAACACAACTTTTAGTAGTTTAAAATAGGAGAAAGAATATTTAATGTTGATGTAGCATATGCTCCCAACATGCCCATTTTAGTCTCTATCAATTTTTATTTTAAAATCTTGGAATGCAATTACCACACCCACCTAAATTTGTCCTTTATGATTTTTTTCAGTGTTGTTAATTGTTAATCACTTTCCTGGGTTATTTCTTTTAGTCAAGACTCCCTTACTTGCAAGAGTTTTCCCACTTCTTTTAAATTGGGTGCCAGCTTAGGGTCATGTTCATCTTCCTTCCATACAGTACTACTAATACCAATATCTTTCAAAGCCTCATCAGCAATGTACACATTTCCAGCATGCCCTCCTGTCTTTCAATTAATTCCAATTGGGCTCTGTTGTACTGATTGTTTTCTTGTTAATTTCCACAAACTAATTAGCTGCCCTTGTGACGAGAGTCAATAGTTTGAGCTTGTGGATTTATAGATTCGCTAGTGTTACCCTGTATCGCTATGGGTCTAGAATAGTTCATTTTTGGGATTAAAGATTATGACAGGTTGACTTGTGTTTCAGGGTTGAACTCTGCATTAATGGAGGTATACATTAAACACGAACAAGGACGATAGCGCAAGGACGATAGCGCAATCGTATAATTGCTTAAATACAAAATTGACTTGTATTTGACCGTTAAAGTTCATTCTGCAAAATTAAAAAAAAAAATCCTATTTGTTTTGAAAGAATCGCTTTTTTTTTATTATTATTATTGAGAGTGGGCATTCATAATGTAATGGTATCTCTGGTCACTGTCTGGCGAGCGAAGGCTGACACGTGACACCGTTCTGCGCAGCCAATGGTTGTTGAGGTGAGTGAATGAGTAAGCTGACGAAATTATATAATAGATGTTGTATAATTATGTATCAAATAAAAAGATTAGTTTGTGCAGGGTTGACTAAGAGGAGAAAACTGTTTTGGAAGCTCGCTGTAAAAAAAATTATAGTAAAAAATAAAAGTTGTTAACAATTAAGTAAAAGAGAGAATGGGTGCTTTTAGCTGACAACTGCTTTGGGTCCTCAGATATTTTGTAAAAGAAGCCTTGAAAAACAATCCTGCAACCTTCTGATGTGAGTTTTAGTTGTACATGGAGTTATTAGTTCCAAAGATGCATTAAAACAGTGGAAAAATAAAGACTGCTGTCAACTCAATTTTAACGATAATAAACTCAATAAAAGCAGTACAGGGCCTTAGCAATCCTTAAACTATAAAGGTGGAGGTAAAAATTATGGCATTCCTGCTGCTGCTGCCACTTCCTGGAGGATTTGTAGAGATAGAGCTCTGCAGTGCTGTCACAACCTTTGTGGCACCAGAAGGGATGTGACAGGTTCAGCCCGTGCTCCGGCCATTCTTTACCTTCACATCGAGTTTCATACACAGCACGCATTGCATAGGAGGGTATCTATTTTGGACGTTCAGCTCTGAAGAAAAATCTCTGCCTTTGTCAAGCATCAAACCCCAGTCTTCCAGGCCATAGTGAGGGACTCAATCAATGGCCTGAACAATGTTTTCAAACGCAGTCCCGTCACTTCTGTGGTCCATCTCTTTATCTCTTTCTCCAAGTAATGTATTATTTTGAAACCTCTTCATTCATTCTGCCCAGTTGAGTTAATTGCAAGGCAGTGCAGACATTGGATTCGGAATATGAATCAACTAAATGTTGGCTGCAAAGGAAGACTAGTGCTTTAGGAAAACACACTGAACAACTTTGGAAAAGTATTTTACGAGGTGCATTCAAGTTCTAAGGCCTCCGATTTTTTTTCTAACTAACTACTCACCAGAAAACTATGAAACTGGTGTTACTTCTTGACGTAATCTCCCTGCAGACCTTCAAATTTTCACAATGTCGACGCCATTATTCCATGGCCGTGGCGAAGGCTTCTTTAGGAGTCTGTTTTGACTACTGGAAAATCGCTGAAGGAATAGCAACACGGCTGGTGAATGTGCGGCCACGGAGAGTGTCTTTCATTGTTGGAAACAGCCAAAAGTCACTAAGAGCCAGGCCAGGTGAGTAGGGAGCATGAAAAATCACTTCAAAGTTGTTTTCACGAAGAAACTGTTGCGTAACGTTAGCCCGATGTGCGAGTGCATTGTGGTCCGTCAGCATTCGTGGCACCCACCTGGAGGACTCTTTTCGCATTTCAGGTCGTCATGCAGGATTGTGTGCACAGAATCCACGGAAATGATAACACTGGTGGTGATCTGTTCAACAGTCACTCGGCGATCCCCCAAAACAAGTCTCTCCACTTGCTCGATCATGTCGTCAGACCGGCTTGTGCGAGGCCGAGGTTGTTTGGTTTGTTGTCAAATGATGTTCTGACTTCATTAAACTGTCACACTCACGAACGCACTTTTGACAAATCCATAACTCGATCACCACATGTCTCCTTCAAACCGTCGATGAATTTCAGTTGGTGTCACACCACGCAAATTCAGAAAATGAATGATTGCACGCTGTTCAAGTAAGGAAAATGTTGCCATTTTAAGTATCTAAAACAGTTCTAATTCTCGAAGCTGCAGCTAGAGTTCCATCTGTCGTACAGTGCTGCCATCTTTGTCACATATTAACAACAAGTGCACACTCATTTTAAAACAATGCGCATGTTTCTATTTCTTTCCTGTCTGGACAAAAAAAAAACGGAGGCCTTAGAACTTGAATGCACCTCGTATAATAGTAATAATTGATGATATTGCGGTGAGCGCATACCTTGGTGGCAATCTCCCCACATACCCTCTTTCTCCTTTCCTCTCCCAACATACTTTTGCCCTAGACTAATGTTTACTTTAAATTCTTTCAGTGTTTTTTGAAAAAATTATTCATCAGTTCTCTTGACAATTTATTCCAGTCCCTTACACCCTTTCCTACAAAGGAAATTTTCCCATACTCTTATGCCTGAAATCAAGTGTCAGCTTGTGGTCATGGTCATTTTTGTTAGAAGTGGTGACAAATAATAGTAAAAATGTATACAAGTTAATAATATGGAAAGGAATGATAAACTACATCTATCACTCACCAAAGTATTCACTGACACATCGCCACAAAAGGACGTCACAGACGGATGCTCAGCTGTTGTTGTTGTTGTTGTTATTGGTGTTTTAGGGCGCGTCGACGTCGGGGTCATTAGCGCCCGGATGCTCAGCAAGTGGCACACGCAATCTTATTTTCGGCACATCGTTTAGTGACGTCACGGACCCTGCTATGTGCTGTTTATCAAGAATATTATTAGGAAATCCACTTGCTTGCTGTTAACATTCATTATCCCCAAACCTCTAAATTTCTTCTTAGCATTTTGTCATGTTTTATTGATATATTGAACGATTATAATTAATTAATTCTTAAATTCCCATAAATTAACCTCTAAATTATTTTTCACATTTTTTGGACAAAACTTATTGTTGCCTTCTGCAAATAGTATTTTTGGCTCAAATAACAAGTCCTTACTTGAACCCCCCCCCCCCCCCCACTCCTCTCTATCTTATATCTCATACACCTCTGTGATTGTTCGTTGTACATTATGTAAGGTAATTTCTTCGTATGAATCTAGCTGTCATTTTTTTTCCCACTCCAATTGTCTTATTACCCTTGATGGTCAAGCTCTTAACATCACATTTAATGGCATTTTCGATGCTATTTAATGGCTATTTATTTCCTCCCAACATCCTGATGACCAATGTGTTACTTAGACACACAGAGCTCTATTTCATCTGGTTTATGTCTTCCAATGATACCCAACATGCCTCTTGTGATATGTCAGTTATACACTGTAGGTGTTTCATTAAATAAAAGACATAATTTATTGATAAATGATACAGATTTATTGAAATTTTAAAATACATTTTATTGCATAATAATACATCATTCAATACTTATGATTTTATTTAATGTGTATCATAGGCCTCTATTGCCGTCACATACTCCCCCCCCCCTCTCCCTAATTTTCACTCAATATCCATTTATTTCCTTTCCATGCCAAAGCATATATACCTTTAAACATTGCTAATGTTTATGAGATGGGAAATGTTTTTATATGGGTGGTGTATATTCTCCGCCTCACACATTACTGCGGATAGGAGTCTAATGACTTAGACGTACAACTAACAGGAGTAAAGGATATATATCAATCTCGGAAAGCTTGCCTTTACTGCCACTTTGAAACACAATCAGTGATCTCAAAAGGTATTTTTTCCTGTATATATTTTCTGTCTCACACATTACAATAGGAGTTCAATAACATACACGTGAAACTAATGGGGTTAAAGGAAGTATCTCAAACTCGAATGGCACGAGGGAAGAAAGAATTCATACAAACAGCAAATCTCGATATTTATCAAGTAGTGGTCTAGTGGCTCAGTATTTAAGGCGTCTGACTGAAAATCGAAAGGGCCTCTGTTCGAATCCATGTCTGGGCGGTGATTTTCATAAGCCCTTAACCCACCTTAACCTCTGGCACAGGTTGCTGTGTAATGTGAAGTATGCCAGAACGCTTCCGTGGCTCGCATTCCACGTTGAACTGTAGGTCCCTTCTAGGGCTAATAACTCTAGTTGTAATATGGTTGTCTTCACTTTCAAAAGCAAAAATTCAAGACAAACGAAGGCTTAACATGGTCCTAGTTGACCCAAACGAGCATAATACGGGATTTATCTAAAGAGAATGTAATACTTGGAAAGTGGAGTAAACAGTCAGTCAGTCAAATGAAAAATCATAATACCATGCTTGTCTCTTGTCTCTGAGATCAACATATTGATCTGTGCATAAATAACACACACGCACTCATGAAAGAATAAGTTTTAAGAAGGATTGGGGCAGGTATAAGGAAAATGTATGTAGGTATGGGCAGTGTAGGTAAACAGTGGTAATTGTAAAGAATATACAACAAACAGTGGGAACAATACCAGATGAGGAGGTGTACACACTTTTTCTATAGTTTCATTAACCCTGGAACCAGAAAGAATCCATCAGTAATAGCTACCCAAGGTACCAAACTGTTCACATTAGCATCGTCTCGCCTCTCACACACCTCAGCCATCTTTGCCATTTCGTAACATGTGCCCAAGTATGAAACTATTCACATCAGCATCATCTAATATCAGCCACATAACAACAAGCCATCCAGTAACATGTGCCCCTAGTACCACAAAGGAATGAGTCAATTCAAGAGCCTTTCTTAACCCCTTACTGCATACTGGGACATATATGGCACATACCATTTTCATGTTTGTGGGACTCATATTTGAGCAAATACTTTGAAACTGCATGTTGGGACAAATATAGTACACAATCAAGAAGAGCTGTGCAAATATTAAATGCAATCTGTCCAGAGAATAAGGAAATATGAAGTGTGAATTTTTACTTTGCGCTGTGAGCAGTTTACATCCAAGTTCGGTCATACAAACAGTTGTATTTGATACAGTAACGATTTGATTTCAGTGTTTATACAATTTCCAGGATGAAAAGGACATCTGTGGACAATTATAAAGAGGTAAGTTTATATATTTGTCCATTAGAATATATATAATATTGAAAAAAGGGTTTGTGACAGATATGGCACAATATGCAGTCTAGCTTGTGTGAACAAGCTGGCCCCTATTGAGAAGAAGAAATACCGACAACAATGCTCCTATTTTATTTCGAGTAGCAGTTGCAGATGTACTCTGGCAAACAAGGAAACCTTATCCAAGAAACTGGGTAGGACAAGAAAATGAAATCCACAAAAAAAAAACCAGCTGGACAGTAAGAAGAAGAGAGAGCCTGCGGCAGATCTTCCGCAGTATCAGGATGGGATAGATCACATGCCCGTCTGGTTGGGAAAATGTAATTGTTGGAATTATCCAGACTGCAAAGAAAAATCCTATACAGCATGTCTGAAGTGCAGTGCAACATTGTGCTTGGGCAAGGAGAGAAACTGCTTTATCAAGTTAAATAACAAATAGACTAAATGGGAAGTGGATTAGTGTTATTTGCGATAAGTGTGTACTCTAATGAATAGAAATTGTAATTATTTTACGTAAATAAACTAAGTTCTACTAGCATATGTATATATCTTATATATTTGCCAAATGTTGCATCATCCATCTCGAAACTGGTATCACAACATGTTAGCAATTATTGCATGCTGTCCCATATATGGCACAAACCCTTAAATTAATAATAATCTTCCCCAAATGAGATTTGGAATTTTTTAAGTATTTTTCTTTAAATCACGGAACTGGACTTAACAAGTGACATTTTTTTCAGAAAAATAAAAAAAATTATACAGTAAGGGGTTAACACAGGCTGCAATGCCATACTTTGGATGCTCACTCACAGTTGCATACGTCATAAAACATACACACACATTAGTGGTGGAAATGAACTACACATCTTACATGCAGACAGATGAGTGAAAGAAAGGTATCACCATATTTACACTCTAGCTGCCTTCCCTTGCACAATGCTTTTCAAGTCCAAAAACTGTGGACTCCATATTACACCGCTATATGCAAGCAATGGTCTAACTGTGGGTTTGTTACACAAGTCCTTTGCTTCTCTGGTGCATCCACTCAGCACGATTTTTGCCCCAAAGGACATATAGTGAACAACGTGGAAAAAAACAGTTCATATCCCAAAACAAATGGTAGCAAACTGTAAACAGATCAGTGATATGAAAGAGTGTCTGCTTTCCTGAAATCACCAGACGAATGCAGGGAAGGAGACCTTCAAAAGTCCATGGCCGAATTTCTAACCGTTCCTTGCCCTACATCCTTTATCGCCTCTAATAACGATGGCATCGACGAGGCACAAAACCCAAAAAAGCCTGATATGCTGGAAATACTAGAATTTTGGATGGTCATTGAAATTTCTCATGTGTAACGACAGCAATATGCCAGTAGTAATACAAGATAGATAGATAGATAGATATATTCACTTTGATCCCATGTGAGAATAATCTCGGGGATGTGGAACAGTACACACACTTATTAATACTCGTAACTGTATTATATTGCTAGCAATTGATAACAAGTTAGCTACAACCCATTAGTATAATCAATATCCACTGTAATCTACAAATACAATCCCGAGTTAATTACTACATATTATGTGGAACAGTGTATACACTTGTTACCAGCATCTAATAACCAGTTATTTTCTTACCAACCATTTACCATAGTAAGTTTCACTGTAATTTACAACTACATATTATATCATGTTAGTTACTATTTATGTGGAACAGTACACACGCTTATTAACAATATCAACTATATTACCAACAACTCATAAGCATTCAATTACTTAAAAACCTGTTAGTATGATAATTTTTCATAGCTATTTTTGAGTGCATGCCATCCCATATTAGTTAATATATATGAGTGAATTTTGTAAACAGTGTAATTACTCCATTTGTCAAAAGTTTCAGTAGAAAGAAAATCATGTATCATTTCAGTCACTGTGGACAACTTTGTCACCTTCTCCTTCCATACACCATATATACTATTTTATCAGTCATTCTTAGTTTCCAAATTCCAAGAAGAAAATTCTTTCACAGAGTAAAATGGGTTCTGAAGCAGAAACTCTTTCAGTTTGGATTTAAAGTAGTTGGGTTTTCATAGATTTAATTTCTGTTGGTAAGACATTGAATAAGGAAGCTCCAGTAAATGTTATCCTTTTCTGTACAATTGACAGTGATTTGCAATCCTTGTGAATATTATATTTATTCCTAGTATTATGGCTATGTATGTCAGTGTTAAGATTGAAGTGTTCAGGATTTTCCACTTCAAATGATAGTATGGAGTATAAATACTGTGCTGGCATTGTTAGTAAACCTAGGTTTTTAAATAGATTTCTGCACGACATCCATGGGCTTGCTCTACAAATAGTTCTTACAGCACGCTTGTGTAATTTAAATACCCTCTGTGCTTGTTTCCCCAGAAAGAGATACCATAAATGAGCAGGGAGTGAAAATATGGACGGGAAAGTTAAGATAGCTGCAAGAAACACCTAATTTAAAAATTCATTCACAGACAAAGGTATATAAAAAACAGCCACTTTTCGAGTTCTGGAACATGACATAGTTTATTAAGTTTCTAGACGAAAAGGGGCTTAAAAGCAGATTGGATAGGGGTAAAGGCCATATATCTCGGAAGGCATGTATTTACCACCGCTTTGTAACACTATCAGTAGGTATTTATTCTGGTAGATACTACTTCTCGGTTGTCAGTATATACCTGTAGTACAGGGCCACAAATGGCAAGTGTAAAAATATCAGACCAATCGGTTGTTGGAGATAATAATATGCAGTCGCATCACAAATGTTGGTGAGCAAAGAAAACTGATTTAAAGTATGTAGTTGATGGTTTGATACTCAACACTTCAGTCATGATAAGGACATAATTCATTAATTGCTTAATTACTATAAAATTAACTTGTAAAATAACTTTCTAGCAGACTGTCATCACATTTGATCAATAACATTGAGCTCTATGATGCATACAAAGGTATCTGATATCCTCTGATTAGTCTATCATGATGGAAAGACTGTCCTGTAAGTCCAAAGAGTTAATTTATACAAAAACATGAAGTTACAAGACAACAATATGATATAATATATTTATTTTGCAATGTGTGGTGGGTGAAATGAAACAAAAATGAATTAAATACGATATTTTTTTATTTATACTTCTCACATACAAGTAGTACCATCAACATCCAAATTTTTAATGACTATATTATTAACCTCATCAGATACTAATAAATTTTTGTCCAATGATGAACTGGGTGTCCATTGAGCTAAACAAACATTATTAATATGCATATCAATCAGTGTTTGCACTGTAGCCATATGATAGTCACATAGCACTTTGTCCACAAACTCTGTATAGTATTTCGAAGCAAGGTAGCCCCACTTCTTCTTGACGGTCAAGGCGCCGGTCACTGCGGTCTGCGCGCTGATGAGGTTCCTCCAAGACGAATCGCCTTAGAAGGTACCGCTGGCAGGATCAGTATTTGGGTAAAAAATACTATTTTCACCCCGGCAACCATTCGGCAGGAGACAGTGTGCACCTAGTGGAACTTCGGTCTGGGTGCTTGCAGTGGAATAAGTCGGACACCATTTCCAATACTTGGATCAGCTCATTCCATTCGTCATGGTGCTGAAAATTAAATGGACAGACAAAATAGGAAATGAATGAGTTTTGAATATAATGGGCGAGGAAAGAAGTTTGCAGAAGAAGCTTACAGAAAGAAGAGACAGGTGTTTTTAAAATTTATTTATTTGACCTTAGGTCTTGAATAAACCATACAGTCAGCCTGGTGAAGTTACAAAGTAATAATATTAATAGTATGTAAAAATATACAGATATATAGATGCATTAAATATGTAGGTCACAGTCCTTAATATAATTCTTGATGATCTATAGATTTTGTTGCTATTTGTAGCGAGTAGTACTGTAATGCTAGTTGGAAGTGGTTGCCGTTCTCGCACAAGAGACTTGGTTACTGTTGATTGCTGTTGCTGATAATTAGAGCAGTTGAAAAATAAGTGATTAAGGTCCTGTAGTGCCTGTCCGTTGCATGTGCAGTAATGTGCCTTGATGCGAAAAAGATGACTACGGAAGGCGCCGTGGTGAAATCTCATATGAATAATGGAATTGGTTGGTAGGTCATATTTTGAGACATGCTGGATTGGTTGATTTGTTAGTGGAGGAAACAGTCGATGGTAAGAACTGTAGAGGAAGACAGAGATTAGAATATATGATGCAAATAATTAAGGACATGGATTGTAAGGGATATGTAGACATGAAGAGGTTAGCAAAAGATAGGAAGGGTTGGAGGATCACATTAAACCAGTCGAAAGATTGATGACAGAAAAAACAACAACAAAAAAACGAAAAAAAGCCTCTTATCATTAAAACCACTTTCCGAAAGTAGATGGGATTGCAGGAGGGTTGAATCGGTGAAGCCGTTTAATACGAAAATAAGTGATGTATATGATGATTTGAGGGATTTAGCAGAAAATGCAACATGTTATCCGTTGGTTAGTGAATGCCATTCCATAGAAAATGAAATAACTACCTACGAAGTTGTAGTTGCTCTCACCGTACGGTACGACATTCTTACAAAAATGATTCACCGTGCAGCTGACGTTTCCATGCAAAAAAGCTAAGGAACGCTGTGAAGGACGCCCGTCCCCTGGTGGAACGATGAATGTTGTTCCGCTATCCAGGGTCGCCGACGGGTGTTGCGTCGCTTTAGGTTGTACCCAACATCTGACAACCTGGCAGCGTTCCGTATTGCTAGAGCTAAGGCGCGTCGTGTTATTAAGGAGAGCAAGAAACGGTCATGGCAGAACTTTGTGAGCACTATAAATCGTTCCACACCTTCGCCAAAAGTATGGGAGACCATCCGCCGTATATCTGGAAGGTACTCCCGCCCACCAGTATCTGGACTACTGGATCATGGACGTATAGTTACCGACGAACGAAGCATAGCGCAGCTGATGGCGGAGAACTTCGCCGCTATCACGTCGTCCGCCAACTTTGACCCTCGGTTCCAGCGACGAAGAGTCGCTGCCAAGAGGTGCGCGCTGTGCTTCGATTCGTCGAATACAGAGGCCTACAACTGCCCATTTACATTTTGGGAGCTGGAGTCTGCTTTGAATAGCGCTAACGACACTGCTCCAGGGCCTGATTTGATCCAGTACCAGATGCTGAGGCATCTTAGTAAAGATGCTAAGGAGTACCTTCTGGATATTTTTAAAGATATATGGACTGGAGGACACTTCCCCGACTCGTGGAAAGAAGTAACATTAATTCCCATTTTAAAACCTGGGAAAGACAAATTGTTGCCAGGTAGTTATCGTAGTATTGCCTTGACTAGCTGCGTGGGGAAGACACTGGAGAGGATGGTTAACCGCCGTCTCGTCTGGTGTCTTGAATCCCGTAATCTGCTGAGCCGCTTTCAGTGTGGATTCAGGAAGTCACATTCCACCTTGGACAACCTGATCCTCCTGGAGGCGGCAATACAGGATGCGTTTATCCGCAGCGAACACATTGTGGCTGTCTTTTTTGACATTGAGAAAGCCTACGATACTACCTGGTGGCATGTTATTTTAAAACAATTATACGACTGGGGTTTTAGGGGTAACCTGCCCCGTTTTTTGAAATCATTTTTATCTGGCCGTTGCTTCCGGTACCGAGTCAGTAGTGAATAGTGTTGCCCAAAATCGGTCTTGGTCTTGCATTTTTGCAAGACCAAGACCAAGACCAGGTGTATTGATGCAAGACCAAGACCGGCCAAGTCTGGTCTTGTTCTTGCATTTGGGCAACACTAGTGTTGCCCAAAATCGGTCTTGGTCTTGCATTTTTGCAAGACCAAGACCAAGACCAGGTGTATTGATGCAAGACCAAGACCGGCCAAGTCTGGTCTTGTTCTTGCATTTGGGCAACACTAGTAGTGAAGTGTCTGATCTTTTTATTCAGGAAAACGGTGTTCCTCAGGGGTCAGTTTTAGGTGTGACCCTTTTTGCCATAGCGATTAATATTATATCAGTCGTTATAAGGAGTCCCATACGGTACTCCTTGTATGTGGATGACTTTTTAATTTTTTATGCATCGTCCAGCCTGAGAAGTGCTGAGCGGCAGTTGCAACTCACGCTGAACAGGCTGGAGGAATGGTCAGTGCACACCGGTTTTCGTTTCTCTGCCTAGAAAACCCGGTGCGTACTTTTTACTCGTAGTAGAACTCTTTTACCGGAGCCCCACCTTACCTTGAGGAACACCGTTTTACGTTTTACTGATACTGTTCGTTTTCTGGGCCTCATTTTTGACACAAGGCTCAACTGGCTACCACATCTAAAAGATGTGAAAGCCAGAGCCTCAAAAGTTTTAAATATTTTACTATGTCTATGTGGCAGGTCGTGGGGCGCTGACCGCTCATGCCTGCTACAGTTTTACAGAGGTTTTGTACAGTTGCATCGTTTACGGATCGGCACGGGACAGTTATCTCCGGATACTGGATAGTGTCCACCATGCTTGTATTCGGCTCGCCACGGGTGCTTATCGCACCAGCCAGATTGTCAGCATTTGTGCTGACTCTGGCGAGCCATCGCTTACCATCCGCCGGCATCTCCTCATGGTGCGACACTATCTAAACATTGCCATAACACCAGGCAGTCCCATGCACAGTCTAGTTATGTATCCAGACTTTGAGCGGCTATACACTAATCGCCATAGAGCGACTAAACCGTTCAGCTACCGTACAAGGGCTATTTTAGAGGAATTTGGTTTCGAACTGCCCGCTTTTTATCACCAGGGTTGGAGTAAATCTCCTCCCTGGCTTTTAAAGAGGCCCAGAATAATTTTAGATATGTCTCGGTATAACAAACTGTTTACCGCTGGCAGGGTTTTTATTAATATATTTAGAGATATTTTAAACCAGTATCACACGTTTACCCCGGTATATACGGATGGGTGTAAGAAGGCTAACGGAGTTGGTTGCTCCGTCGTGTTCCATCGAGCGACTTACACATTCAAACTTGACGGTAAGTGCAGCGTTTACACCGCCGAGTGCTACGCCGTGTTAAAGTCGCTCCAGAATATGAAAGTAATGCGCAAAAAGTGTTTCATCATATGCTGTGATTCCATGAGCTGTATTCAGGCCATAGGAAATATGTACCCAGCAGACCGTCTAATCCAAGACATCCAGGACACCCTCCTTTCCCTCCAATCTCATGGAAAGGAGGTTTTATTCTGCTGGGTACTCGGCCATGTGGGAATCAGGGGGAACGAGGCAGCTGATGAAGCTGCCAAGTTAGCCTGCGACAAGGTCAGAACCGACTTTGAACCGGTCCCAAAGTCAGACCTTGCCTCAGCGGCGAAGAGATTTGTTTTTGATGTTTGGCAGAGGCAGTGGCTGGAAGTTAAGCATAATAAGCTCCGGCAGGTCAATCCGACCGTTCAGCCGTGGAGCAGCTCCTTCCAGCGGGCGAGGAGGGATGAGGTTCTCCTTACTCGCCTCCGTATAGGGCATTGATCTCCGACTCGTAGCTTTCTTCTCCGCCGAGAGGACCCTACGGAATGTGATACTTGTGGCGTACCTTTGACGGTACGCCACATTTTAACCGAATGTGAACTGTTTTTAGATTTAAGGGCAGACGTTGGCCTAGCCAACGATCTGTCTCTTATATTAAACGATGACGGTGACAACGTGGCTAAGGTTTTAAAGTTTTGCAGCTTGGCCGGTCTTGTCCCAAAAATTTTGGGCAGATCGGCCTAGGTTTTAGATTGGATTGGTGGCCTTTTACAACCACCAATCCGTGTAATTTTTTTACTTGTGTCCCTGTTAATTTGGCTGGCCCTTTTACAGCCAGCCTGTTAGTTGGCTGTTTTAAAATGGTTGGCCTCTTTTACCGCCAACCAGTCAATATATGTGTTTTTACATTTTGTGGCCTTTCTACAGCCATAGTTTTAGTTTCAAGTTTTATTTTGCCGTCTGTGTGGCCGATCTCCTTACAGTCGGCCATGCAGACGGTACGTGTGTCAGAATTTTAGTATTTTATTGTGCTGTCTCTGTCGCCGACCACTCTACAGTCGGTCACAGGGACGGCAATTTCGCCACGTTGTCACGCCAGGTATTAGTTAGGGCGCTAATAACCTCGAAGTTGACGCGCCCTAAAACACGAACAACAACAACAACAACAGAAAGGCCTGGCATTGTGTCACAGGTAGTATTAAATTCAGAGGTCATGTTTGAAATACGACACGATTTCAGTTAAAATTTACGTAACTTAACGTACGGTAGTCGATTGTTTTGACTTCACGATGTTATTTTCTTACGTTGAGTTAATAGATTTGTTAATTACAGGAAAAATCTGTGATATTTGATGTTTCAAAGGACTGGTTGATAAGATCACTGTACAAATAATATTCATTTATGAATTACTTTGGGTAACAATAGAGCCGTTGGTTTTCCCTCGTTACCAGTTTGGCTACTCATGGAGGATATTTCCTTCCTCCATGTGGCTACTACGTGGAATTACAACACTATCTTTGTCTCAGATTATGCTCCTTGGCTTGGAAGATTGCGGTGATAGTATTTCGGCACACAATACACCTGGAATCAGCTCCCAATATCATTATGTGGAGCCAGATATTTAAAATGGGGCAGCCAATCCTGAATATCAAAGACGAAACTTAAAGCATATCCACGCTAATTAGCCACGGGTTAATGAAAACATATCGGGTCTACTGGAGATCGCGATTCCACTACAACAACATTCAATAATATCGTTGGAATACTGCTGTAGTCAGTCGCATGGCGTATTATTTTCAAGCAGTAATTCCATTATAATAATACAACCTGGACCATTAATATCAAGCAAGAATTAGGTTGTGATACAGCATGGACCAGCATTAAACCGTTAAATGTACTTCGGAAAGAATTTGTAGTGGAGTCTTGCGTTTGACCACTGCAGTATTATGATGACAACTCCTGACGGAATCGCGATCTCCAGTAATCCCGTAAAGGTGATTGGTGGAGATCGCGATTCCGACAGGAATTGTCATAATACTGCAGTGGTCAAACGCAAGACTACGCTAGATATACTTTTCGAAATTTAACTGTTTTATGCTGCTCCAGGCTGTATTACAGGCTGCTAGCGGAATCAAGTAGACCCAAAGAAATGTGACATATCCACATTAAACATTGTAGAATGGCAATTGTAAACAAAATGGCACCTAGGCTCAAAAACATTTCGAAGAGATGTAAAGCGTAAGAACTGCGACACCCCGAGAGACTAACTGAGCGACTTACGCCACACACCACGGCTACGTGGAGCGACAACCGACAGCAGGCACAAGCAGAGGGCGAGACACAGAGTATCATCACATCACACAGCGAGCCCCCCGGGTCGCAACTGACGCGGTCGTGTGTGTATTTGACAGCGCAAGCAGATCAACACTGCTGAGCCAGGGCTCGCTGAACGAGGACGAGTCGAATCAGAGATACTAGTGTCTACCCGTTGCCAAGCGTAGTAAACCATAAACTTTGAAATGTAGTATCTCTGAAAACTTTACCGTTAATTATATTCCACAATTTCGTTATGCTTCTTGGTATGCAGTGATTTGATTACCGTTCTCTGTGTATTTTAACATACCATATTTCAGAAAACAGAAGAAATGAATATCCAAAGCTACGCAACCAAAAAGAATATTACCAGGCTCCAAATGGGGGGGGGGGGGGGGGGTGTTCATTTATAATGTAACGTGATCTTTGGTTATTCGTAAAGGAGTGTTCGATAGAGATGCAATATGATCTGTGTCGCCTATCAGTTCACGGTAGGAATGAAATTATCATTTTTTGCTCCGTCTACCCGTCACAGCCGATCATAACACATGCAGCTAATTTTCAGTTAAACTGTCAACTTTTAATCCGTGAAAAACCCTATCCAAACTAATGCTTTATGAAACCATCAAAGAGACTTAAAAACGGACGCAGTTGTCGTTAACTATAAACGTTATTTGGACCAGATTAACATGTACTATTTCACCTATATATTGTTTGAAATAGATTTTTCCTGAAGTAAAACACAACGAAATACTTATAACGCACAAAAATGATGCGCATACAATCGAACACAGATATGTTGGGATTACTGGAGATCGCGATTCCGTCAGGAGTTGTCATCATAATACTGCAGTGGTCAAACGCAAGACTCCACTACAAATTCTTTCCGAAGTACATTTAACGGTTTAATGCTGGTCCAGGCTGTATTACAACCTAATTCTTGCTTGATATTAATGGTCCAGGTTGTATTATTGTAATGGAATTACTGCTTGAAAATAATACGCCATGCGACTGACTACAGCAGTATTCCAACGATATTATTGAATGTTGTTGTAGTGGAATCGCGATCTCCAGTAGACCCTTATTGGATACGTTCTATTGCCTAACGTGTATTCACAAATCGATCGAAGGTTGAACACGTCACATTCTGCAATGTAGTGACGTCATACTCTCTCCTTCCGGAAGTGTTTACATCTCGAGGCGGTAAGTGATTGCAGTGGTATCGCAATCTAGATATTACCCAAACAGGCTATTTCAATCGTGTGAAGGCGTCTATTCACAGTTCTGTATTCACTTCATTCCACACTGAAGACTCTGTGCAGGATTGCTTCGGTGGCCGCATCTGTGTGCTGTTGTATATAGCTTTACTAGGAGAGTTTGAAATGGAAGAGATAAGCAGCTCCTGGACATTCCCTTACAGATGACACTTTGGAATGTGATAAAATTTGTAGAGGGCAAATGTAGGTAGGTGCAGGATAGGGGGAAGATGGGTGTGTAGGGAAATTGCCACCGGAGCCTGTTGCAATTAAATTAAATTAAAGATAAATTAAAGATGTAGTCCAGTAGCTACACTAGCTTCATGCATTCACTTATTCCCCCTGTTCGGTGAATTAGCTAAGTTTTTCTCCACGTATCAAAAAAATGGCACTAGTCTCGTGGAATCTGGATTTACTATTTCGTTATGAAATGTTCGCGTTACCCACTCACATTTTACAAAAAATTCTTCACAAATTAAATTAAAAATGCCGAAATATGTCTCACAGCTATAAAATGTCGTTAACGCTGCAGAATCAATATAAATCTCTAGAAATGTTGCTTAATTCCTTAGTTGTAATATGTTGTTGGTGTTAGTTTTTTCTGTTATAAATAGTGAAATTTGCGATGGCAAATTACTTCACACTTCGTCTAAAGAGAGATGTCCCGCCACTTTAAATTGATAGAGGGAATCTATTGTTTTCGTTGTTTGCAAACTATGCTCTCGACTGGAAGTCGCGTAGTAAATTTCAGGTATGATTTTACGAAATTTTTCTTCTGGTCTAGGATGCAAAATCGCTAGGAATAAACCATAAGCTTAGACTGATACGACCCTTGCACCCGGCTATATTGGTGGGTATTTTTGCAGCGTGGCAGCATTTCGGATCTGTTTACAGGGCTGGCGTTAGGGGGAGGTAAGCGGGTCAAATGTACCCGGGCCCTTACAGCTGATGGGGGCCCGATAACCGGCTCTAGGGCCCCCCGCCCCACTCGACAAGTTGTAGAGCTAAAAAAAAAGTTGCCCATTTGGTCTGAGGGAGGACCCTACCTGATGAATTCACCAAGGGACCTCAACTGGTTACCCCAGGCCCCAGAATCCTAGCGCCGGCCCTGTCTGTTTAGCCACCTCAAATTTTGGCATTTATGGCTACATTTTCCGTGAGTGGGGAACGTGAAAAACATATTGTATCGAAACAGTTAATACAAGTTTAATTTTTGGCTAGGTGGGGAAAGTCCTACAGCCACCTAATGCGATTAAAACAATGCGGAGGACTGCACCGCTTTCTGCAGTTACCCGAAAAAAGTAAAATTTGGCCTAACTGCTTCGACATCATGTAATATCAAGGTTTCCCCGCTATTTTTTAGGAAAAAGTTGCTAAAAATTAAATAAAAAAAAAAAAAATATTAGACGCTGCGCAACTGCAAAATGCTACCACCACTGCAACTCTCATTATATGGATCATACCAACCTAAACAGTTTCGTCTTGAGCTACAGATCGTGGTTAGGCTGAAACGCAGTCTGGATCAGGAGAATAACAATTATTAGCATTTTCGTTTGGTGCACCCATTTTGCAAATGGCGTATTTAAGAACAGAAGCAAACGATTGACGGCGACTGTATGTATTTATTCAAAATGCTGTAATACACTTCCGACAAATATTTTATATTTTTAAATTTAGAATCGAGAAAACCAGAAACCGCGAGAAAACACAATAACAAAGAAATTGACCAACATTTGAAAAGATGGCATTAATTTTGTAGCGTTGGTGGCATTTAATAGCTGTGCGTCACTTTTGTTCCATTATATTTAATTTGTGGCTACTTTAATTGCAATGCAACGCCAACTCCGTTGGCGATTTCCCTAGACACACATTTTCTCCTTACCTGCACCCACCTACATTTGTGCGCTACAAATTTTTTGTCTACATATCCATTTAACAACTAAGGCTGTTAGCCCTAGAGCTTGCCTCATGGTGTTCTCTGGATTCTTTTACCTTCCTCCTTCATGCATGATATTTGTGTTTGGTCTGCGAGAGCTATTTTACTTCTCTCAAGTCCGCCAGTGAGGGGCCCCATATCCGCCACCTGGGACACGCCACATCCATGCTACGACAGCGTAGTAGGTTCTACAAATTTCAACTTTTTTGGTGAATTATTCATCATTTCTCTTGGTAACTTATTCCAATCCCTGACCCCCTTACATAAAAAAGAGAATCTTCCTATGCCCTTGTGCCTGAATTGAGTGCTAGCTTGTAATCATGGTCATCTTTTCCCTTCCATGCACTACTTTCAATTCTTACACCAATATCTTTCCATGCCTCATCACCAATATGTGCCTTGTACACTCCCATGACCCTCTTTGCACCCCCTCCAACTCCTGTATTACTCTAAATGTTGGCCCCATACTACTACACTACCATATTCAAGCAATGATATGACAGTTTTTTTTTTTTTTTTAACCTGTGTATCTAACAAGCTGACTCTTCTTTGCATTTATCTTCATCCCATGTTTACCAACCCAACTATATATCCTGTACAGTTCAACCTATAGCTGATTAGTCATGCTTTTTTGTAGCATTGTATTTGCAAACAATCTAATTTATGATAGTAAACCATTAATACAATTATTCATTGGAATAATTAATAGCAATGGTTCAAATATGCTACCCTGTGCCACTTCCATTGTTACTTCTAATTCTTTTGATGCTGAATTTCCTAACCTAACTATTAATTTTCTACCTTTAAAAAATTCTTTTATCTAGAAAATTACTTTCTGATTCACTCCAATTGTTTTTTCCTTATTTACCACTATTTTATGGATCACTGTGTCAAAGGCCATTGAAAGATCTAGTGCTACACTATCAATTTTGTCTTGTCCATTTCATACAAAATATCTTGCGTATATCCCACTGAGATTCACATAAATATGATTGCTTAAAGCCATGTTGCCTACTTGAAAACCATTTACGCTCCTCACATATATTTCTGATGTGGTTGCATATAAATTTCTCCATTAATTTACCTATCATTGATGTCAAACTGATTGGCCTATAATTTTCGACTGCATTTCTTACCCCTCTTTTATGTACTGGTACTACTGTCTCACTTCTCCACTTCTGTGGTAAGCAGCAAGTATCCAGACTCAGTTTAAATATTTGAATATAAGGTACAATATCATATCTGGCTATCTTTAAGATATCTGTAGTAATATTATCTACACCAGCCTCTTTGTTTTTTCAGCTTTCTTAGTTCCTACATGATATCCTTAGGATGAATTTCATATTTTTTGGTCCGCTCATTTCTAATTGTGTTCTTAAACTCGATATCCAATTTAGAATCCTCCTGTTTCAGATTCATTATTCCTAATGCCCTCACTAAACCAGTTAGTTTTTCAAATCCTGCGTAACTTCTCCATCCTTACCTACAGCCATCTCAACAACCTCCCTTCCCCTCAGTTCCCTGATATAGCCATATAAATTTCTAAATGCGTCAGTAAATGGCCCCCATGCACTGACAATACTATTTATAAACCAATGTTTAGCCTTGCCTTGTTTTGTTTTAAATATTCCCTACCACCCTGTTGTCTCTTAACTCTGTTATGTTCTTTTTACCAACCTGTTTAACCTCCTCACATCGCTATTATATTACACAGGGTCTCTACTTCCCTTTTTTTTCTTTTTTGGAATAAATATTTCTCCCCCCCCCCCCTTACCTTGTATATGTGTTTACCTGATCTGTCGTCGTGTGCAGGCGTACGAGTGGGCGCTGGAGGTATGTGTCGCGCGTGAAGAGTGGCGAGGCTGCGACGCCCGAGCAGGGCCTGCAGCTGCTGAGGAACCTGCAGCAGTACCTCATGGTGCACCCACCTGTCGCAGAGGAGCACTTCACGGAGATGCTGGCCCTCGTGCGCAAGCTCTCCGACAAGCTGCTCGAGCAGGCCAAGGTACGCGTCACTGCACCTAGACTAATGTGTACAGCCATATTCGGGGGAAGAGATGTACAGGATATGATGGAAGGTGCTTGTGCACTTATCTTATGGATACCACATAGGACTCTACTGGCGATCGTGATACCGCGAGAAGTACTTTCTGCCTTGTGAGGTAATGTCAACAATACTGCAGTATTCAACCACGAGACGTAGTATTTTCGAGCAGTAGTTTGGTTGTAATACTCCTTGGACCAATATGACACAGCCAAAACTAGTTTGAAAAGTAGTTGCAGTGATGTCATGATTCAGCGTGTATAAGATAACTACCACTTGAAAATAATACATCTTGTGATTGTATTCTGCAGTATATAAATCTGTATGGTCGGAATGACCTGGTGACAGGGTTTCTACTGGCTGCGCATTCCACCCCTGCCGTAGCCACCTTAACCTAACCCGGCAACCCTGCCAGGTACAGTTTAACGTGGAATCCGAACCGTGGAAGTGTTCTGGTGTACTTCACATTACACAGCAGGCTATGTCAGAGGTGAAGGTTGGGTTAAGTGCCAATGAAAACCCCCACCGAGACAGGGATTCGAACCTGGGACCTTTCGATCTTCAGTCAGGTGCCTTAACCACTGAGCCACCAGACCGCTACTATTCTGCATAATGATACCATTGCCTCATGTATGATCATAGTGGTATCACGATATACAGAAAATTCCTAGGTATTAATTTTATTTGTGATGGAGCACATCATATAGTGCCAATTTCCAAACATACTCACTTTTCCACTTTCTTGTGCTCGCCTCCTTTTGCCCTTTACAAATTTTAGTCTTTCGATGTTTTTGATAATTTTCAATCACTTCCCTTAGTAATTTATTAAATTCCTCAATTTCCTTACCAAAAATACGTATCCAGTGATTACTGGAGATCGTGATTCTGCCAGGAGTTCTCATCATAATACTGAAGTGGTAAAATGCAAGACTCCACTAGAAATTCTTTCTGAAGTACTTATAACAGGTTGCTGATGGTCCAGGTTGTATTACAACCTAATTTCTGCTTGAAAATAATGGTCAATGCTGTATTACAATGGAAGCCGCCCGATTCGTGACAGGTATATATAGTTGGAGAGAAAGCGTAAGTGCCATGTTGTAGGAGTTAGGTTGGGAAGACCTGGAGCACAAAAGGCGTTGCTCTCGACGGAAGCTAATTGAAAAATTTTCGACTCGCGTATTTCGGAATGACGGCAAACAAATATTGCTGCCAGCAACATTCATATCTCGGAATGACCGCGAAAATAAGATAAGAGAAATCAGGGCCAGAACCGATTCATTTCTCTACTCATTTTTTCCACGAGTGATTAGGGAATGGAATAGAATGGATTTATCGGGCGAGTAAACTCAAAATTGGACAGGAGTTGCTTCCGATAAAGCACTCCGGCCATCCTGATCTGGGTTTTCCATGGTTTCCCTAGATCGCTCCAGGCGAATGCTGGGGTGGTTCGTCACAATAGCCCATGGGCGCCTCCTGCCATATCCCGTATATCCCTTCCAAACCATTACCTTTCCTGATAGGTGCAATGCACCCTCCGCCAAACACTTTTAGTGAATCGCGGAGAAATTTTAATAGTAATAGTAATTACTGCTTGAAAATAATACATTTAGAGACTGACTACAGCAGTTTTCCAACGATATTACTAAATGCTGTTGTAACAGAATCGCGATCTCCAATAGATTCCATCCTTCCTGATATTGTGTGCCAGCATATGGTCTTCTTTCTTCCTTTCATACACTACCTTAATTCTTGCACAATATGCCTCTTTCCTAAATTTTTGCAAGTTAGTTGTAGAAACTTGGGTTCTACCAAAGTTACAATATTGGTGGAACTGTTTCCCTATGTCTACATGAATATTTAACAAGAATGCAAGATATGCAGGTTTTATAAGATTTTTGCATAAATTTAAATAAAAACTGCAGTATTTAAGGCCAAAGTACTTGGATTCTTGAACCTTAAATAGTATTATAAGCATTTAGAAAGGGAAGAGAATGTTAATAATTTTTTATCTATTGGCTGTAATGCAAAATCAAATTTTTGTCTGAAAGTATTGTCGTGATACAAAGTAGCTCTGATTGAATCGTATACTTCAGTATCCCAAAACTTCAGTAAGACAAGAAGACTTTGCTAGTGACATTTAAGTAATGACATTTATTGTGTACAGACGAATCTAATATTTGACAGAGTTTATTTTATAACTGAGTATGGGTGTTTTATTCTACATCCTAAATTGTATCTTTAATAGCTTCCACTATTGTAACTTTAAAAAACTTGCACATCAGAATTCCCTATTGGTTTTGAATAAAGCAATAAGAACTTCTCAACACTACGGTCCCCACATTGTTCCCTCATTTCTTTTCTTACTATTCCTGGTGTTTTCAGATGTGTTCTGTTCTAATAGGTAGTTTGTACACATGCTATTTTTGTGATAGAAGAATTGTTCACCATTGTTAACTTCTATAAAACGGGATAAAATTTGTGGGTTATATTTTGTAATAGCTATACTCTTGACCAATGGAGTCTTTAAACTAGGGAAGTTAACAAAAGGAATGTAAATACACTATCTGTTTTGATACTTATGGCTGGTACCATTATTAAATGGAATCTAATTTGCTGGTACTACAGTTATTTTATTTAATTAAAATTGCAGTGGACCACATGTTCTGGTGGCCATTCCCTACATACCCGTTTAACCTTTTCCTGCACCCACCTACTTTTGTCCTACAAATTTCAACTTTAAATTCTTCCAATGTTTTTGGTAACTTAATCATTTCCCTTGGTAACTTATTCCATTGCCTAATCCCCTTACCTAAAAAGAGAATATACCTACTCCCTTGTGCCTGAAATTGAATATTAGCGTATGGTTATAGTCATCTTTTCCCTTCTGTTCATTACTTGTTATTCTTACACCAATATCTTCCCATGCCTCATCACCAATATACACCTTGTTCACTCCTATGACCCTCTTCACCCTCCTTCAGTCTTCGAATGAATCCCATTCTGGCTATTTATATCTGTTACTGATTGCATTCTCTGGTAATTTCCAAGGACAAATCTAGCAGCCCTTTTTTGCACCCTCTCCAAGTCCTGTATTTTATACTCAAAATGTGGGTCCCATACTTCACTACCATATTCAAGCAGTGATTTGACAAAAGTTTTGTAACCCAATTCCTTTACTTCTCTCGTACATCCAATCATCACTCTTTCCAACAAGTGCAGAGTTTTGAAACCCTTTCCTACGACCTGATCAATGTGTCCTGTCCAGCTAAGCTTGCTGTAGTTACTACAGTAATAGTGCCTGAACTTTTTATTCTGGGGCAACAGTTGTGTAATAAGACACTAACTGAAACTAAACTGGCAGATTATTTACAAAGCAATATTTTATCCATGATGGATAGTTGGAATTCAGTGACTTTGATATCAAATTTGGTTTGATATTGAAGTGAGACCAGTCACAATTACAAATTGTGAGTGTTCGCTGTCTTCCATATCAAACCAAATAATTTATAAAGTTGTTGTGTGAAAAACTTTGTGTGTCCATTTTGGTAAGAAACAAGATGAGGGCTATCATATAATGGTATCAGACTGCTGTTGCTCCATTTAGAGTGGTGCTCCAAATCCTGAGCATACTTATCTTTTAGAATTAATTTGAGTGCCATTGAGTAACTGCTAGTTACTCATTCGAAGCAAGCTATAATGCACTAAAAGTGAGATGCAATAGACTTTTCACAACTAAGGCTCAATATATCAGCATTCCACAAAGTTTATTTACTATGAAATATCTTTTTTTTTTCAAATATATGCAATTTTCTGAAACAATATGGTCAGTTCTTGCATTCAGCTTGAATGATTCCAATTTTCAGTTTATAATGATATATATTTCTTTTGGAAATGATGGGTGAGGAAAGAAGTTTGTGGAAGAAGCTTTCAGAAAAAAGAGACAAGTTGGTAGGTCATATTTTGAGACATGCTGGCTTGGTTAATTTGCTGGTGAAGGGAACAGTCGAAGGTAAGAACTGTAAAGGAAGACAGAGATTGGAATATATTAAGCAGATAATTGAGGACGTGGGCTGTAAGGGGTATGCAGAGATGAGAGGTTAGCACAGGATAGGAAGAGATGGATGATTGCACCAAACCAGTCGAAAGACTGATGACAGCAAAAAAAAATTTCTTTTGTTGTTGCACCAGTAATAGGTTCCTGGGTAAACCTCAGACTGCAAAACTCGCCTCAGAACCCAAGAAAATTATCTTCCTGTTTCTATGATTTGCTTAATTGTGTATGCTGCAAAATAGTGTTTAGTTCATCCTATCTGATTAAAAGTAAACATGTTGCTCTCCTATTTCACATTACTCTCCAACGAAACAAAGTAAAACACTTGCTTTTGTTCTTGTATCCATTACTTGTCTTAAGTGCCATTCACTGTATGCTTCATAAATTGACACTGTTCAAAAAAAATCACATACTTATTCATACTGTTCTTCTGGTTGACTACGCAAATAATGACCTTTTTGAAGCATGAACAATCTACAATACACAAACGTACACTTTTCGCGTACCATGCAACAACCTTCCAGAGGTACTTCTCTGTCTAGTGCACATGTGCAGTCTACCAACGTAACACCAAGTTACTTTTCCTTTATTATACAAAACAATTCATGCTACATCATAGGAAAATTGAAATAACAAAGGATGAACAATGAATACCTTATAAAAAAGTAATAAAGAACAAAACCTAAGTTTGAAGGAACAGTTTCCTTACCAGTTTCAATAGACACTGCACTGCAGTGCTGTCACAAGCAATAAAGAACGTGACACTCCCTCCTGCTGGGACACCTCCCTACCCCACCCCCCCGCGGACTACCCGACCACCCCCGGCAGGCTCAATGGCGTCGGGGAGGAGCGAGAGGTCGGTAGAGGCACTGCGTCCAGGTTACTCCCTTGATATTGACAAAATTTTAATGGAATTGGTTTTGTAGTTATTTTACATGCTAAAGAAAACATATCATTTGCTGATGTCGGCCTACAATTTGTTAATAAAACTGATCTACTTCCAGTAGTTTCCTGTATTCAGGATAACAGTATATCATTTGGTTAGGAGAAAGAACAGATTCTATTGGGACATTACAGCTATATACGAGCATCCCTTATTTATAATGCCTTTCACTCGACTGTAAATGGCAAGTGTGTTACACATTAAGCACCTCCACAGGATAGAGTAAAGTTTAGCTCTTTTGTTCCTGCAGTAGTTGACTTAACATAACTTACTGGTTGCTTGCAAAGTAACTGATCTAGTCCACAGCTCTTTACCGTTCTGTGTTACAACAAAAAATTTCTCATTAGAACGAAGGCTTTCCCGGCTCCATACTAGTAGTGTGATTCAGTAGCGTAAAGTAAAAGAACAGGATGGCCACTGCGTCCAAGTGGCAAATTTCTTATGTCGATTCAAAACAAAATGTGGAATACTGTCAAATCCAAAAGTGCATTGAAAGCAAATGTCCCATAAGTTGATGAGTAAATATTGCAGTAAGTTTCAGTATTGATTCACTTAAATAGTCCTTAAAACTAGACTCAGAATTTGCTTCAAAGATGTTAATATTTAATATACTCTCATCAGATATCCATAGAGGTAGTAATTTGTTTTAAAGCATAATTAGTGGTTATATTGTCTTGTGGTATCCCATAAGCAGTGGTTTTTCTTCTAATTGAAGCATGTAAAATAAAATTCATCTCCAGCCATTCATTCTTTTAACCTACAGTGACAAATATCTTTTAGTTTCAGCAAATTGGTACAGGGAAAGTTTCCAGTCTTGCTTATGTACCAGACTACCTCGGCATGTCAGTCTAAATTGTGAAATAGGTTCTGCATTGTGTTCTCCATAAACATTAATTTTTAACATTTTTTATGAATGAGGTTCAGTTATTAAATGCTAATAAATTAGGCCAATGCAACTGTTTTATATTTAATTTTTTATCCATTTTACCTCTCCTCGGGGTATTGGCTGCGAATCTGTGTTGAAATTTACCCTTTGTTTTCAAACTTATTACACAATGTTTAACGTAATCCTGAATGGAAACATGTCCCGACTGTTTATTGCTAACTATTTACATTGGTGTTAAGTATGACGCATGACATTAAACAAATATAAACCAGTTGCATTGGCATTATTTATTAACATTTAACAATGGAACACTGGCAAAAATAGCCTTCAACAATATTGCATAGATTAAATTATATTAACCTAGTTCCTCTGGTCTCACATTTATATAACCATTGGTTCGAATCCCCACCTACCCAACCAGTTTTGGGCTTTGCACAGTTTCCTCACTCCAGGGGAATTCTGGGATGATTCCATCAAATGGTTATGGCTGAATTCCTTCCCATCCTTTGCTCTGTCCTTCCACCTGTGACATGGACACCAAAACGGCATGGATACCAAAATGGCGTAATGTTAAAGGAGGAAACAGAAAAAGGGGGGGTCATCTTTTACCCAGAGAAGCTTGAACATGCCGTATGTTTGTAAGTGTTCAAAAGCTTATTACTCAATATCTGTTTCAGATTTTGGTATAATCACAGATATGTCACTGAATTCAGAGGATGCCGACGGGAGTCACTGGCACGTGGAGAGGTCAAACAGCTCTGCGACTTCAGTCTCACTAGATTCGACCCTGTCTCCGGTATCTCCTACGGACGAGCTGAAGACCTGCCTCGAAGGATTACGTCACAGGACAAGCCACCGCCGAGCTGCAGTCCCCGGACTCCGGTGTCATTCCTGACGAAATGTCAGTTAAGCTGTGAATGAGTCTGTCTTGACTAGAACATGTCTGCAAGAATCAAAGAATATAAATTGCAAGTTGAAGGCAGCGACGGGAGAACAACATATATCACAAACACCCAATATTTCGGTTATTAAATGTTATTCACATATTACATGCATTAAAAATTCCTTTACTCACTCACACTTGTCAACAGGCTAAATCGCAAATCTTGAAAATCTTCTTTTCTTAGGAGAATCCGTAAGCTGCTTAGTTGACTTTAACTTTGCTCTGTCCAACTGTCTTCTGTTTCAGGATTTGCAGACTTTTTCCTTCTGCTCCTTATCTTATCTAGGCAGGGAAATTGGTTGTGTTTGGGTTTTGGTCTTAGGTTGAGATCTGACCGATTTTGTACCAGGCTTACAGGGAACACTCTAGTTTTTTGCTCAGACTCTAAATATTTTTCATCTTTTCTTCTCTTATTTGTGTGAGAAGTTTCTTTCTTCAAAATCGGACAAAAATGGCTTCGAACTGTGACTGGTTTGGTCGGTGTCACTCTTATGCCAGGCAGTTCTAGCGGTGTTTCACTGACGCAAGCAGCACCGTCTTGCTTCACAACAGGGCCCCATGCAACACCATTTACTCGCTTTAGAGTTAGCTTCCCATATATATCTGAGGCAAAATCCAATTGAAGAGAACGAGATCTTTGCCTGGTATTTTTCTTGGTGCTTCCCACAGACATCGAAATCTACCTCGCTCAGTTTGCCCTGTACTGTGATGCATTCTTTGCTGGCGAGCTTGACTCTGGTAAAACCGTGGCATCTGGTGTAATACGAATCTGCTTAGATGTACCAGCATCAACTGCTTTATTTGCTGGGCACTTTATGGATTACTGGGATCTTTATTTCCATCCTCTGTATTAATTGTCTTAAATGGTTTCCTGGCAGTTTCATCCACTGTTTGTAAACTCCTTTTAGTTGGTTCCTCAAAATATGTAGCAGCCATGGCAGTTGTCACCTTGTACACTCACAACTGGAACTAGCAACGAACTAATGGCAATTCGTAATGAATAAGTTTTAATAACCGTAATATTTTGTATATTTGTGTGTTCGTGATATATGTTCTTCTCCCGTCACTGCCTTCAACTTTGGTGAGTAATGAGTAATTTTCCTTTCCTTGCAATTTATATTGCTTAAAGCCATTTCCTTTTTCCTTAGTTTAATTAGAATCAAAGAATAGTATTTTAGCAATTGGACTCGAAATGTAGTGCCGCGGTTCAAAAGTGTCTTTACGAACAATGGAGTTTGTCCAGGAGTGCTTCAGGACAAGTGTGTATCTAGAGTTTTAAATGGAAATACTGTTTGTGTATGATTGTGAAGATTTTAATTTTTCTTACTTCAGCCTGTAATTCTTCAGAAGTTGTAAATACACAGCTGAACATACTCTTGGACTTTACTTATGTACGCAGTATTTATTAATATTCACTGAGAAAAAAAAAAAAAAAACAAGATTGTAAACTAATAAACTTATTTTTTTAAGAAAAATTTATAACTATTTTCAAATCTTGTAGATATAAATGAAACATTAAATGAGAGCAATGGCAGATGTTTACTTTTTTTTGCAAACCTTTGTTTAAAAAGTTTAATGTATTACTTATTGTTTATTTCGTATAATCTCACCGTATTTAATAAATGTTCAGATACCTTAATATATTTTGAGGAATAAGTGTAAATGTGAATAGTAAAGCATAAGCTCAAGTATAGTCCTAACAGTGAAAATATATATATTTGATAGTTGGAATTTCTTCAAAGTATGGTGAGAAATTGTCAAATGACAATTGTTTCCTACACCTAACTGAAACTACTTTTGTTGGAACAGAACTAGCAATTACAAATCCACATTTTGATCCAGTTTACACTTGTGGCAGATATTGCCACATTATGATTGACTGTTGGGTAATATAATTTTATACCACCTGCTTGGTTGGCAACTTTAATATTTTAGCTTCCACCTGAAATATATTTTATTTAAAATCCTGAAAACTGTAAGACTAAGGACAAATGTCCTTTAATTTCCATACTTTAAATTTGTACATACCTGTATGTGATAAAAGTCTGTATTTATAGTTAGTTGGTGTATTTTATTTTTTAATACAATGTCCTTGTTGAAGAATCTGATTTTAAAAAGTCAAACCACTTCTTGTTGCGGACATTTAAGGAGGAGAAGCTATTGCAGTTTAACATAGGGAAGCTAAGAAAATGAACTGCCACTTATCATAGGATGACAGGCAATGAATGCTGTAAAAGATTTCTTGTTTTAATACTCTTAATTGATTAACAAAGATCCATTCATGAAAAAATAACTTCTATGGCTATATGAACATATGGTATAAAGATCATCAATCATGAACAATAGTGGAGAACACAGCTTTGTCATTTAAAATAGGAGCAAGAATATTTAATGTTGAGATGTAGCACATGCTCCCAACATGCCCATTTTTCTCCTTTATCGGCTTTTATTTTAAAATCTTTGAGTGTAATTAACGCACCTTTTGGGATATTATTTTGTTTTCCTCTCTCCAGTGTTTGAGGTAAATTATTAGTTAATTTCCTAGGTCCTTTATTCAAGTCTGACTTCCTTACCTGCAATAGTTTTCCCACTTCCCTATACTTTGTGTGCGTAGGGTTGTGGTCATCTTCCTTCCATGTACCACTACTAACACCAATATCTTCTGAAGTGTCACCACTTCCAGCATGGCATCCTGTCTTCCATTGTCATAATAGTTAACGATTGTGTTTTTTGATAATTTCCACAAACGAATTAGCAGCTTTTGTGATGGGACAGTAAAATATTTCCTAGTTTGACCGTGTGGATTTATAGATTATTGTATTATTTTGTATCAAATAAAATAAATAAAAAGATTAGTTTGTGCAGGGTTGACTAAGAGAAAAAACTGTTTTGGAAACTCAATGGAAAAAAAATGAATGTTAAAGAAAGGTTGTTAACAATTAAGTACGAGGGAGACGGATGCTTTTAGCTCGAGAGCTTTCGATCCTTGGGTATTTGGTAAGGATAGCCTTGAAAAACAATCCTGCAATCTTCATTCTAAACATTAAGTCCAATACAAGTTCTAGTTTAGATGTTTGAGTTATTAGTTCCAAAGATGCATTTAAAACAGTGGCAAAATGGACTGCTTTCAACTCTGTTTTAACTATAATAAACTTAATAAAACCAGTACAGAGCCTTATTTAAATGCCACATCCTCGTCTATAAAGGTGAAGGTAAAGGTTGTGGTGTTCCTGCAGCTACTGCAGGATTCACAGAGACGGAGCTCTGCATTCCCATTGCAACCTTTTTGGTACTAGATGTGATGAGAGGATCAGCTCCGTGCCCTGGCCATTCCCCGACTGCTTACGGAGTTTCTGCCACAGCACGCATTGGATAGCAGGGCCTGTGCAGCCATTACGGACGTTCAGCTCTGAAGAAACATCTCTGCTTTCGTCGAGGATCAAACACAAGTTGTCCGGGCTGTGGTGAAAGACACTACGGATTGATCTATGTGGCCACATTTGATACCCAAAATGAGGGACGCTCAATATGTAAATATATATAAGCAATGGCCTGAACGAAGTTTTTAAACCCAATTCCCTCATTTTCTCAAATTTTTTTTTTATTTGAAGCCTGTTTCTACATCCTGCACAGCTGAGGTAATTTCAAGGGTGATGGCAGTGCACATATTGGATTTTGCTACATGAATTCATCTACATCTGCATATATACTCTGCAATTCACAAAATTGTGGGTGGCAGAGTGTGCTCAGCACCAAAGCTAATTTCTTTGCTGTGGATTCCAATCCCTAATGGTACGAGGGGAAAAAAGAATTCATATAAGAATCAGTCCGGCACCTTATTTCTCTAATTTTATCTTTCCTGTCCTTCAGACTCAAATTGGTTGGTGGAAGAAGTATTTCACTACACTCAAAAGTGAAAGTGGGAGTACGCATGTTTACCGATAAGTTTAAACGAAACATGTGTTGTCTATCTACCAGAGACTCCCAGCCTAGTCTACTAATCAGTTCTGTGACGCTTTCATAAGGACTGTAGAAAGTGGTCACAAATCGAGCGGCTCTTCTCTGTACTTTCTCTATAATTAACTAAATGTTGGCTACAAATCAAAATTTGTAAATCGGAAAAGTAAATGGGAGAGGCTTTTAACATTCAACTTATAAAAGAAAATTTATTATAATTGGTAATTAGATGAACAGGGGATTTTTCAACAGAGCATTAGCTCCATTGCAATTAAAATTAATAATAATAAAAGATGAATGGTGGTTCGGGAAAACAAACTGAACAACTTTGCGAAAGTATTGTTGTTATAAGTGGTGGCAAATAATAGCAAAAATGTATACAAGTCAATTATATGGAAAGTTAAAATATGTCTATCAATCACCAAAGATGAAGAGAGGAGGGCAGCAGCAACAAAAAATAAAAAATACTGACTTAGAGCTCTTATCATACTCAGCTTGTGCAGGCACCCACGATCAACACAGCCACATGAATGGTAGGTTTGACCATTAATGATTGGGGTGAAGGTTATGTGGGGGGGGCACATATATGTATATCCCTCTCCTCTGTTTGAATTTACCCCCGCCATGTTCCTGAAATATTCATTGTTTTTCCTGTGCCTTTTTTGTGTGGTCACCCAATGAAACCAACATCTAAGGTAAGTGGTGGACGGCCTACAGCTCTCGTGTGGTTATACCTAGCAGCAGATCCCTTTTCTGCCCATTTTTCCCTCGCACACCACTATTCGTAAAGGGCTGCTGCACTTTACCTGCTCTAATATGAGACTTTTTCCCTCTTGGTTCTGACAACAGGTAAAACCTATTTCACTCTCACAATTTCTGAAGTATCTGACTTCTTTATCCTGCTAACCATATTTTCCTTGTGATTTGTATTCGATATTAACATTGATAATGGGTTGTAATACTTGAAACTTTTCTTAGATTGGAATAATGGTTTGGTATTGCTGAAAGTAAGTTTATATAAATAATAAAGGAAAGGGAAATTAACCCACCACATACTAAACTGGACGGCTGCGAAGAGAGTGAAAACTTATGCTGACAAACAAATACACAATACAAAATATTTCGCCATCTGCCTTCTGTAGTGGTAGATAAACTGGCCATTAGGCTCCATATGTGTGTACACAACTAACTTCACCCAATGACTACACGTACAGAGCCTAATGGCCCGTTTATCTACCACTAAAGAACACAGATGCCGAAATACTGTATTTTGTATGGTGTATTTGTTTGTAGGCATAAGTGTTCCCTCTCATCAAAGCCATCCACTTTGGTATGTGGTGGGTTAATTTCCCTTTCCTTTATTATTTATATTGCCTAGAAGCCACTTCCATTTTCTTTAGTTTCATCATGAAAGTAAGCACAGGCTCCGGTGGCAATTTCCCTACACACCCATCTTCCCCCTATCCTGCACCTACCTACATTTGCCCTCTACAAATTTTGTCTTTAAATTCTTTCAAAGTTTTCGTTAAATTATTCATCATTTCTCTTGGTAACTCATTCCAATCCCTGACACCCTTACCTAAAAAAGAGAATCTTCCTACACCCTTGTGCCTGAAATCGAGTCCAGCTTGCAGTCATGGTCATCTTTTCCCTTCCATGCACTACTTTTCATACCTGTTGCAATATCTTTCCATGCCTCATCGCCAGTATATGCCCTGTACACTCCCATGACCCTCCTCATTCTCCTCCTGTCTTGCAATGAATCCCATTCCAGCTCCTTTATCATATCCGTCACTGATTGTATTCTGCGATAATTTCCAGAAACAAATCTAGCAGCCCTATTTTGCACCTTCTCCAACTCCTGTATTTGATACGTAAAATGAGGGTCTCATACTACACTACCATATTCAAGCAATGGTCTGACCAAAGTTTTGTAACCCAATTCCTTGACTTCTCTCTTACATCCCCTCATCACTCTCTCCAACAAGTGCAGAACTTTGAAACCTTTTCCTACCACCTGTCCTATGTGTCCTGCCCAGATAAGTTTGTTATCAAAAGTAATTCCAAGATATTTACATTTCAAGTCTTCAGCAAGCATTCTTTCCCCACCTTATATTCATAATTAACTTTTTGTTTTTTATTTGTGTATCTAATGAGCTGACTCTTCTTTGTATTTATCTTCATTCCATGTTTACCAACCCAATTAGATATCCTGTCCAGATCACCCTGCAACTGTTTACAATCCTCTATCATTTTGATTCTTTTATACAGCATTATATCATCTGCAAACAATCTAATTTCAGATAGTAAACAATCAACACAATTATTCATTAGAATAATGAATAGCAATGGTCCCAATACGCTACCCTGTGGCACACCCATTTTTACTTCCACTTCTTTTGATACTACATTTCGTACCCTAACTTTCCGTTTTCTACCTTTTAAAAATTCTTCTACCCAGCAAATGACTTTCTTATCCACTCCAATGGTTTTTACCTTATTTACTACCATTTATGGCTTACTCTGTCAAACACCTTAGACAGATCTACTGCTACACTATCAATTTGGCTTCCCTTGTCCATTTCATCTGATATATCTTGCATATATCCCACCAACTGAGATTCGCATGAATATCCTTGCCTGAAACCATGTTGCCTGCTTGAAAACCACTTACATTCCTCACATGTATTTCTGATGTGGTTGCATATCAATCTTTCCATTAATTTACCTACCACTGATGTCAAACTGATTAGCCTGTAATTCTCAACTCTATTTCTCACCCCTCCCTTATGTACTGGTACTACTATTGCACTTTTCCAGTCCTGTGGTAAGCAGCAAGTGTCTAGACGCAATTTAAATAATATTTCAAGATAAGGTACAATGTCACATCCGGCTATCTTTAAGATATCTGTAGTAATATTATCTTCACCAGCCCCTTTATTTTTTTTCTACTTTCTTATTTCCTTCATGATTTCCTAGTGATAGTGGGAGGTGCGGGAAATAGTATTAATAGAAACGCGAGTTATAGTATTGGGAGTGACCTGAGGAAGGTGGTGAAGGAGGCACAGCATACCAGGGTGGAGCTCATGCAGGTCCTAAGTCGCCATGACCGGCCACAATTGAACTATGCTGTGAGGTGGGTTAATGTGGAATGGAAGTGCTACTTGGGAAAGGCATTAGTTCTGTGTTGGGGGTTGTGCCTGTGAACACCATTGCTAGGTGAGTTTTCACTAGGCGTGGCCTACACCTAAATAGAAGGGGGAAGGGAGTACTTTCTGAGTTGTTAGCTAAAGCAGTGAGGGAGCCCGTTTCCAGTGATGATGGGGTCAGGACTGTGCCTTTTTTAGGTTAGGGGCTGCTGGTGAAGGGACAGAAATAGATTATCAAAGTGATACTGATTGCAGATTCGCGATGGGGAAAGTCACAGATATTAAAGAAATTCCGGTAGATGAAATGGCTGAAACAATAACTGACTGCGGTAAAAGTGGGAAAGAGGAGATAAATTCTGAAAATTTAAACCAGTAGTAAGGGTGTTAATGGTAAATTGTAGAAGTATAATGAACAAAGTAATCAAATTTGCAAACTTAATAGAGATGCACGAACCACAAGTAATAACTGGGGTAGAGAGTTGGTTAAAAGAAGAAGTACTAGACAGTGAGGTTTTTCCTGATGGTTACAGAGTGTACCACAGAGATAGAGGAGCAATTGGTGGAGGAGTCTTTATACTAATTAGCAAAAACTACCACAGTTCACTGGCGTTCATAGATCAAGACCATGAGTTACTTGGGGTAGATTTCTGGGGTAATAAAAAAGAAAAAAAATCAGAGTGTTGGCCGTTTACCACAGCGGAAGAATGACAGAAGAGGATGAGGCTCTTGGGGAGAAATTAAATTCATACTCAGATTTCAGAGGTGAGAATAGAATGATCATCATCGGCGGGGATTTAAATTTACCAGGTGTAAACTGGGACGGGAATAAAATAAATAACACAAGGGAACAAAGATTTGCAAATATCTTAATAAGGGAAGGAGGATTTACACAAGTGGTTGAGCAAAACACTAGGGGACAAAATATTTTCGATATATTTCTAATTAAGCCCAATGAAAACCTTTTGAGGTATCAAGTAACTAAAGGAATAAGTGATCATGAAGCAGTTCTGATGGATATTAGAGGATTCAGTAAACCAGCAGCCAAAATTGAAGGGGGAAATAGATACAATTATAAAAAGGCACAGGTTTCAAATTTGAAGAGATATTTCAGAGAACAATTCAGCAAATGGAAGGAAGCCTCAGGTACAATAGAGTCAAGGTGGGAAGAGTTCAAGGAGATAATAAGAAAGGGGGAAGAAAAATTTATTCAAAAGCAAAAAATAAAGAGAAGTAGAGAACCTATGTACTATAATAGGGAAGTGAGGAGGTTAAAGAGGTTGGTAAGAAAAGAACATAACAGAGTTAAGAGACAGAAGGGTAGTAGGGAATATTTAAAACAACTAAACAAGGACTTAATAACAGCAAAGAAAATGGCTAAAGATGGGTTTATGAAGAGTATTATCAGTACAGGAGGACCATTGACTGATGCATCTAGAAATTTCTATGGCTATATCAGGAAACTGAGGGGAAGGGAGGATGTGGAGACACTTATAGATAAGGATGGAGAAGAAGTTACTGACGATTTGAAAAAGGTAGAGATTTTAAGTAACTGGTTCAGTGAAAGCATTAGGGACAATGAATCAGAAACAGGAGGGTTTAATTTGGAGAACGAGCTTAACAACACAATTAGAAATGATGAAAGTAAACAATTTGACTCAATACAGGGTGCGGCAAAAAGATCTGACAGTCTTAAAGTCAAAACAACATGAAAAATAAAAGTGATACAAAATATTGCATTGCTTACTGCAGAAGGGTGTTCTTGTAAATTAATGAAACTAACATCAGAACAACCAATTTCATCCGTTTAAGATGTGAAGATAACGTCCTTTAAATGACGTCCATCTTTGACCGTGCCATTCTTCCAGGCTTGCACTGAAGCTGTTGAACACCTGCTCTAACATCACACAAGGCAGGTTGGCGATTTCTTGGCGTATGGCTTCTTTCAGTTCGTCCAGTGTGTGGGGTTTGTTTGTGAAAACTCTTGCTTTAGGGAGCCCCCACAAGAAAAAATCACAAACGCTGAGGTCTGGAGAGCGAGCTGGTCATTCAATGTCCCCAAAACACGAGATCACTCTACCACGAAACTTGCTTCTCAAAACGTCCATAACCTCATTGGCTGTTTGGGAAGTTGCCCCATCCTGCTGGAATCATATCCTCTTGCCACTAAACGATTTCTCTTAAGTTCAGGGATAAGGAAGTTTTTCAACATCATTAAATAATATTGCGAATTGACCGTAACGGTTCGACCACCCTCTTCAAAGAAGTATGGCCCAATGACACACCTTTTCATTACACCACACGGTAACATTAGGACTATGCAGAGGACGTTCATGCAGTTGTTTCGGATTTGTAGCTGACCAACAGGCCTAAAGAAAGTTCTATTTGTTTACATAACCATACAGATGGAAATGTACCTCATCGTTCATCATTAAAATTGTTTCATCAGTCAACATCGCAATCATTTCTTCTGCAATTGCTTTACCCTTTGCATAGTCATTAGGATTTAACTGCCACTTTTTACGGGTGGAAGTGCAGGTCGAGACGCAATATCCATCTTACTGAGCGGTCAGACATGTGCAAAGAAGCTGCTTGTATATGGGCCAGCTGCCTAGGACTGGCTTCCACAGCTTCTCTTACTTGATTTATATTCTCTGGCATCCAGGCTTATTTTGGATGGCTTGTCGACTTCTTTTTTAATGCGGAACCGGTAACTCTGAAGGTACTCACCCATAGCATTCTGTTACAAGTTGGGACTCTTTCTCTTGGACCCACATTGAAACATCTACGGAACTGCCGCTGAGCAGCAACGTAGGAATTGCAACTTTTAAAAAATGCCTCGACAACAAAATCACGGTACTCACCCAACCACTGCTCTGTGGTTACTACAAATGTCCATGTGTGGACTATGGAATGCGCCTATCCCCACCACCCTTCACCATCTACTCGCTAGACAATACGGCGGCGAACACCGTCAGATCATTTTGCCGCTCCCTGTATTTAAGAAATAGGAAAGGTTTAAAAAAACTCCAAATCACTTCAATTCGCTATGTAAGGAGAAATTATCTGTCTGATTGTTACTTTTTCAAAATGAGGATAGGTCAACTAATTTACTGAAATGAAAAATGTTAATGTTTACTGATTATTGAATTTACTGTACTTTCCGTTTTCAAAAATCATGCTCTGAAACACTACCTGTAAAATTTCTTTGCTATTATAATGGAATTTGGCCTTCAAAGACAGCAATTTTTTTCCAATAAAGATTTCAAAGCAACAGAAAAAAAGTCACTTATTCACAAAAGATACAGTATTTAGCTGAACTAAAAAAATGTTCCTGAAATAACTGAAGCATTAGTTCAATATTAAACAATAAAATAATATCCTAGATTCTGAAATTACTTCACTGATTAAGTTCTGCTTCTATCAGTTACATATGAAAGGCTTCCATACGATCTCCTCAAAGCAGCCCAGTTGACTCATCAAACTAGACGTGCACTGAACTGAAGACGTGCGCCCTCCTATATAGAACTGCCTGTTTCCCCATTCTGAAGTTTGCCACCTTTTGTCTTGCTGACAAAACCACTGGTGAACCCTGGCCTTCATACTGCCCCTGTGAGCAATCAATATTAAAAAAATAGCAATATTTCTAAATTCAGTTTTTATCTTCCCTCCTTCTAGTACCAAAGAAATTAACTTTTTTTCTTTAAGTTCCATACCTCATTTTTTGCAGTGATTTACTTCTCACTTTTATTTAACTTTCATGTTTCAATTATGGCCAACCAATCCTGAAGCTCCTTTCTTTTATTCACATACCTGCCTAAGTTATTGTTTTGTTCTTTGCAAGAGGTGAGACAGCGTTATTGAAATGATGAACTTTCTTCCCCATTATTCAATTTACCTATAAAAATATAAAGATTATCTATAAATATAATCTACTGCTCTTTCCTGCTTGGTGATAATTTTAACTTTGATTAACAATTAACTCCAGAAACGTCTATATGGTGAAATTTGATGCCAATCCGACCCACCACATGTGGCTGGTCGGGTTGTGATCACATCTTTCCCCCTACCATACGTCTCGCCTCTCACACGAATAAGGTTTCTCACCGAAATAGTGTGCAGTTTGTTTGTTTTTGTGTTTTTTACGTGTCATTTTGCACTCTTGCCTTCTTCTGCGGTAAGTGACAGGTCATCTTTCCCTATACTATCTTATTTATTGTTCTGGTATATTTTATAAATGTATTGCTGTAAGTGAGTTTTCTCTTAAGTACTTTAAAGCTAAAACAGTCTAGTGTTGTAGTCATCCCTTTTCTACATTTTCAATTTTAACAAAATATTCTTCTTACTGCCTTATGTGAATTCATAGCTCACTATTAGAATTTTTTTTTTTTTGGATTCACTAATATTTCATACTTATTGAAATTCAATTAAAGATTTTTTATTTTTCTTTTGTTCTAGTTATCTGTCTCTTCTTGAATTACTTGAATTTTGCTGTAACTGTAACCTTGAAATCAGAATAGAAGATGTAGGATCGTAATTTTTCACGGCGTTGAATATTAATATATTTTTCTCGCCTTCGAAACGTCCCGCAAATATGACATATTAACACGGCTGGAAGCTCGAGAAAAATATATTAACAGAATAGAAGATGTCAGCACTTTTATTGAGCTCATCAATTTTTTATATCTGTTTTCTTAAATATTCTGATCTTTTACTTGACTGACACTTACCTGTTAATAATGTGGTGGTAGAAGTGTCGCCAGCTTTGTCCTTATACCTGTGTCAGATTTACAAACTGAGTAACAATCATATATCCGTCATTACAAATTGTTTATAGAAGTTTTATGGTATGGAGGATAATTTTGATGCATTACTTTTACTTCATTAATACTGGCATAGTATTCAGTGATTATGGTATATTCTTTTGTCTATTTATAGATTTTCTATTCAGTTGAAACCTACTTTCCTGTGTCTACTATATAAACAGTAAATGAAATAAGTATATAAATACTTTTGAAAGGATTACCAGAAAACACTAACTCTGGACTGTGGAAATCAAAGATAAATGCTGGTAGATCCCAGGATTCAACCAGTCCCCCATGCCACCTAGTAGAGGCTCAAATATAGGTTCAGGATGCTCTACTCATTCGAAGAGAGAAATGTAATCAGATAGTATTTCTATTTGGTGGAAAGCATCAGCAAAGCTTTATTCTCACTTCTGTTTTGTTATGATATTATTAAGGAATACAAACAAGAGAACTGTTATGTGAAGCCTGTTACAAGTCCAAACATTACAACACTTAGGATTATTGTCTAAATGTTTGAAATAAGTTGATATTTAACACTGCAACAGTCTAAAGTTCTACGGTATCTGTGAATTATTTAAATCTGTTGACAGTAATGTTAATGTAACCTTATGAGTGGTTTACAGTGCTTATCTAAGTTGATGGCCTATTTCTTAAAGCTACTATGACTAAGCTGTTTACACATTTATGCCATAATATGGAATATATGTGAAGTTATATGGGGTGGGATTAGAGTTTGAAAGTCTAGAGTATCAATGTTGTTATTCGGGAGAGGAGAGGCCATTGTAATCAGGAAACCTCTTATGCCACAATGCTGAGGTATTACTAAGAGTGCTAAATAGACAAATATCCAGCAGACTGTCCATGGCAATTGCTGAAGAACAGTTTGTTCAAAAAGGAAGAAGTGCAAGAGATGCTATTGGTTTGCTGAGAACAGTAGGTGAAAGATACATTGAAAGAGATTGTTACATGGTTTCCATAGACCTGGAGAAGGCTTTTGATAGAGTGCGGTGGGTGAAGTTAATGGGCATTCTAAATTTTGATGTGAGATCAAAGGCTTTCACGGCGTATCGATGAAATGTAGTCTCTCTGCTCTGGTTCTCCCTGCACAACATCCAACCTGAAGATGGCGGCAGAGTCAGCCGCCGGAAGCTCGTTGCCGCATTTCAACAACATACGGCGGAAAACCTGTGAAGACTACATTTCATTCTAAATTTTGTTGGCAGAAAGTGTTAAGATACTCAGAAGAATGTTAGAGGCTTTAGATAAAGGGTGTAAGGAATTTGGAATATACTGTAACTAAATGTGTTATGGTAGGAAGGAGTAAGAAAGAAATGATGATAATGCTACATGGAGAAATAATTGAGTGAGTGAAGTCCTTCAAGTATTTCGGGAGTATTTTGAGTGGTGATACAGGTTGCAAGAAGGAGGTGAAAACTAGAATAGCAAATGGAAAAGGAAGCTTTCTATAGAAAGAAAACTGTATTATGTGGAAGGCTGGATAAAAACCTGAGGAAAAAATTAGCTAAATGTTTTGTATGGAGTGTAGGACTATATGGGGCCGAAACATGGAACTACGCAGAGAAGATCTAAAGAGGTTGGAAGCTTTCGAAATGTGGATAGGGAGGAGGATGGAGAAAATAAGTTGGAAAGACAAAGTAAGGAATGATGAAGTGCTGGAACGAGTAGGAGAGGAAACAGAAAAAGGAACTGGATTGGCCATGTGTTGAGGAATGAGTGCCTGCTTATTACTGCTCTGTAGGGCATTGTAAACGGAGGGAAAAGAAGAAGTCAGCGAAGGAAGAAAATGATTAATGATGTCATCATAAATGGGAAATATATAAAAACTAAGATAATTAAGGAACAGATGGAGGCTTCGAAGGCTGTCACTGTGAATGGACCTGCCGAATAGCAGAAAACCTTTTTGATGATGATGCCATAATGATGTTGAGAACTGTCATCTGTCCCCTTTAGTTCACCTGCGCATGATTGTCTCAGATATTGAAATATTTTTAATTTAATTTAACTGCAATGAAGCACACGCTCTGTTGGCGATTTCCCTACACACCCAACTTACCCCTATCCTGCACCCACCTACATTTGCCCTCTACAAATTTTAACTTTAAATTCTTTTAACGTTTTCAGTAAGTTATTCATCTAATTTTCTGCTACACAGTTACTTTAACAAATTATTATTTATTTTATTTGCATAACTTACTATATTAAACAGTTACAGACTTTCACTAAGTCCATATATCATGGATAAAGTAAAAAAAAAAGAAAAAAAAAGTTATTCATCATTCCTCTTCGTAACTCATTCCAATCCCTAACACCCTTACTCAGAAAAGAGAATCTTCCCACACCCTAGTGCCTGAAATCGAGTGCCAGCTTGTAGTCATGGTCATCTTTTCCCTTCCATGCACTACTTTTCATGCCTACTGCAATATCTTTCCATACCTCATTGCCAGTATACACCCTGTACACTCCCATGACCCTCCTCATCCTCCTCCTGTCTTGCAATGAATCCTATTCCAGCTCCTTTATCATATCCATCACTGATTACATTCTGCGATAATTTCCAGAAACAAATCTAGCAGCCCTTCTCCAACTCCTGCATTTGATACTCATAATGTGGGTCCCATACTACACTACCATATTGGAGCAATGGTCTGACCAAAGTTTTGTAACCCAATTCCTTGACTTCTCTTGTGCATCCCCTCATCACTCTCTCCAACAAGTGCAGAACTTTGAAACCTTTTCCTACCACCTGTTCAATGTGTCCTGCCCAGTTAAGCTTGTTATAAAATGTAATGCCAAGATATTTACATTTCAAGTCTTCAGCAAGCAATTCTTTCCCCACCTTATATTCATAATTAACTTTTTGTTTTTTATTTGTGTATCTAATTAGCTTACTCTTCTTTGCATTTATCTTCATCCCATGTTTACCAACCCAACCAGATATCCTGTCCAGATCACCCTGCAACTGTTTACAGTCCTCTATCTTTTTGATCCTTTTATACAGCATTATGTCATCTGCAAACAATCTAATTTCAGATAGTAAACAATCAACACAATTATTCATTAGAATAATGACTAGCAATGGTCCCAATACGCTACCCTGCAGCACTCCCATTTTTACTTCCACTTCCTTTGATACTGCATTCCTACCCTAACTTTCTGTTTTCTACCTTTTAAAAATTCTTCTACCCAGCAAATCACTTTCTTATCCACTCCAATGGTTTTTACCTTATTTACTACCATTTTATGGGTTACTCTGTCAAACGCCTTTGAAAGATCTAGTGCTACACTATCAATTTGGCCTCCCTTGTCCATTTCATCTGAAATATCTTGCATATATCCCACCAACTGAGATTCGCATGAATATCCTTGCCTGAACCCATGTTGCCTACTTGAGAACCAGTTACGTTCCTTGCCAAAAACAGATTAGATCTCACAAAACAAGCACACATTTGGTAACAACTACTTGCCACAAACAGAAAAGACTCTTTTTGACATTAATATCAGTACACTGTCTATATTTCATTCCTTTATTTATGTCTGATTGTGTGTCTCGAGGTTGAAGCTGTCTCAAGGTTGATGCTTGAAATATGGTTTTTAAGGACAATTCAGAAATGAGGATTAAAACTTTTTTTAGGTGATTTTTAGTACAGTTGTAGTAGACATTTTTCCCCAGTAATGATGCTGAGTAAAGCCATAGTCATCATTTCACATGAATTGTATATGAGAGTAAAAGTAGAAACGTTGTTAACTAATGATGCAACCATACACACTGCATCCTGTGGAGACTGCCCGCCGTGACACAGGCCAATAATTACTGTCATAACGGGCAGTGGTGAAGAACAAAATACTGGTCACTGGGTAGTGTGCTCCCAGCCCCACATGGAGATAATATCTGTCCAATGTGTCCTGCTGTGTTGAGCTTGTTATGAAATGCTATGCTAAGATATTTATGTTTCAAGTCTTCTACAAGCAATTCTTTCTCCACCTTATAATGATAACGAACCTTTAGTTTTTTATCCGTGTGTCCAGCAAGCTGACTGCTACATGGCTGTCGTGCTATTCAGTCGCCTTGTCTGCACTGAAGACCTGTCAGACCACCGGAACTTAGAGCAATATACGACAGATGACTTTAAGAAAATTTAAGATCAAGAATAGATTTTAATGTCCTACTCTTGTGCCAGGTCAAGTAAAGTGACAGAAGTCAGATGCAGTGGCGTAGCTAGGTCATCAAGGGTCCCAGTGCAAAAAAAAAAGTTATTTTGGGCCATCAGGCCAGATGGGCGACCTTTTTTTTGCTTTGTGTTGCTGGTAAGGGCCCCCTGAGCTGAGGATGGGGCCCTTGAGTTGTGCTTAGGGGCCCCCTGAGCTGTGGTTGGGCCCCCCTTGAGCAGTGAAGTGAGAGGGCCATTAGTGAGGTGTTTCCTGTGTCTCAGGGGCCCCCTTAGATGACTGTAAAGCTAAAAAAAAAGTCTCCAGTTTGCCATGAAGGCTCTTGGGCCTCTGAACTGCGCTTGGGGGCCCCAGAGGTGCGCTTTGGGCCCCCAGAGGTATGCTTGGGGGCCCCCTGAGCGTAGGGGCCCTGGTGCACTGCACTGCCTAGCCCCATAGTAGCTATGCCCCTGGTCAGATGCTAAGTTTTCAAACTGTGACAACCTCTTGAAAATCTTTGCATCAATTTTGGCGTGATGCTACGACAAACTGAATTGTTATTACAGATAAATCAGAGTTTTTTTTTTTTTGCTAAAGTCTTCACGTCTTGTCACCGTCGAGAACATTAGTAGTGGGAAAGGAGTTGGACAAGGAAAATGAAGAATCCGGCAATGGCCTTTTGAAGAAAGCATCCCAGCATTCGCATGGAGTGATTTGGGGTAACCGGACGGTGATTCGAACCCGCGTCCTCCCGAAAGCGAGGCCAGAGCGTTAACCACTAACCCCCACGGTCGGTAAATCACAGTTGAGATCAGAAACTGTATCTGAAACTTGTAGCAGCGATAGTGATAAAACTTCAAGTTGAGTCCCCCGTGGATTGGAAGGAGAGGCGTGTAACAGATTATCCGCAGCTCTCATTAGCATACTCGACGAGACGCTCTCCGGCTGCCGCCGACGTTGCACGAGTGTTGGATATTTGGCAAATATTTACAATCACTTTGTTCAAAGAACACACCACCCCTAGCTTGCTTCCAGTTGTGTAACTTGTAAAAAATGTCGGCTATTTCTCATCCGTCTAGTGCAGCTAATAAATTAGGCTCATTTGTTAGCTGCAATAGACGGATAGGAAAAACCCACCAATAGTGTAGCAGCTAAGGATAACGGCGTAAGTATTCAAAATGTTAAAAAATGTGTACAATACTTTCTTTATTTTTTACTTTGGGCTTTACAGCTCGTCAGGTAGGGTCATTCAAGCCGAGAAAGGAACAGGAAGGAATTCTGCCGTGGCAATTTCCAAGAGCCTTTCCGGCGTTAGCCAGGAGTGATTTCGGGAAACGATGGAAAACCAGCGTCTGTATGACAGGACGGGGATTCGAACCCGCGTCCTCCCTAATGCCATGCAGCGCATTCATTAGTTTGTACTGATCGCGTCACAGTCTATCCGCTAAGGACATTTTTTCGTTTCTTTGTTCCAACAATAAACCTATCGTTTCGTTTTTTCTGAAAATACGTGATTTCTTTTGTATTAATGCTCTTACAGGTGCGTGCTGGTAGCTCAGTGGTTAAGGCGCTGCTCCGGTCCCGGGTTCGAATCCCGGCAGGCGCAGGAATTTTGAGAGTTGTGTTTAATCATATGAGCTATGCCAGGATGCTCCATGGTTCGGATTCCACGTTAAACTGTAGGTCCCAGAGGAATGGAACTGGCCGTCCTTCCTCTGACACAATGGCTTAGTATGCCTCCTTCGGGAGGATCCAACCAACCTTCGGGTTGTGGACTAAGTTAAGTTTAAGTTTAATGCTCTTACCATGTGAGAAACCAGAACTTGCAAACTTTAATTTAATTCTATTGAGACGGGACACAGCCTACGGTGTCAGTTTCACCACTCATTTGTTTACCTCTTTCATCTTATTTTTCTTATTACCTTAATAAATTTAGCCTCCCCCTCTCTCGTCTTTTAGGAATTTTAATTTTAAAATTTTTCAGCGTATTGAAAAATTATTCAGCTCATCCTTTGGTAATTTATTCCAAACCACGATTCCCTTACATAGAAAAGAAAATTTCCTACTCTATTATACCAGAAATCGAGTGCCAGCTTGTGGTCACGGTGATGTTTCTCCTTCATAGCACTACTCTTAATTCATTCAGCAATATCTTTCAAAGCCTACCGAGTGTGGTGGGTGAACGGTCAACGTTGTGGCCTCATGTTCGGGAGGACGCAGGTTCGAATCGCTTCATGCGAATACCGCTATGCTCCCTTCAAAAGGCCGTGGCCGAATCTCTTCCCGTTCCTTGCCCTCACTCAGTCCTTTTCCGCGCCTGGTGACGCGTAAAGCCGTAAACAAAAAAATTGCAAGCTTTACACACTATTAAGGTAAAAGTTCTATCACTTTCGCTTGCTAACCCTAACTCAGTTTCCTGCAAAAAAGAAAAAAAAATCCAATTCTTCTAACAATAAACATGCAGGCCTCATCAGCCACCACCCGTAAGTCGCCTGTCTTGGATACGGAAGAAGACGTTTTCTCCTGTTTCTTACATCTCCTTCACTTTTTCTGAAATTAGGTCAAAACACGGTTTATGTTCATCATTTATTTTTTACGACTTCTTGAAACCGTTACTAACTTGGAGCATTGTAGAGTCGTCGAAGACCCACTGCCATATTATGATATAAAAAACACCTTACATAATTACAAAGTCAATCTGTTATAATTTGTACAATTTGAACACACCGTTACCGTGTATATAAAGTTATTTGCTGTTAAAATTTCGTTTGCGCGAAAAAAATTTATGTACTAAAATGTGACGCTTTTCGCCACATTCTAAGGCGCATTTTTATTATATAAATCATAATGTTAAATTAATTTTGATAGAGCTTGGAGGGCCACCTATATATTTTTTTTGATAATTAGCTTAAAGTATGGAAGATTCCGTGTGAATAGTCAGTATTTTAGGACTACGAATATTAAACATTTATTGAGCTGTGTAGGCATCAAGAGAATCGTGAACTTCCTGAGAGGCATTCACCGGTACAACCGTTAGTCGCGGCGACAGGATGTCACTCCTAACAAAACACGGGGATAAAGGGTTTTGCCTGACAACACATCCTGTCACCTTGGGGTGGGCAGTCGACAAGAGACCGCTGACCTCGTGTGAAAACCCGCCACCCGAAAACGCTCTCACCCCGCGAGGGCGGCCGAATATTTCCGATCACTGTGATACACACGTTGAGCGAATTAGATATCGGGGATTTCACGTGATATCAGGTGGCCAACCTAAGACCCAATCCAAGTGCTGTCTATAACTAAAATTCCGGGAATTTTCTGTTGAATGTGATCTTCGAGACAGCAAGGACGGAGCCAAAGTTTACCTCGGAGGTGGAAGAGCGACGAGATTAATTCTGTTGCGGGACGCAGCTCCCGACGTAGATTCTGATGAGGACCGCCGTGCCTGACTGCTCTGGCTGATTCTCTGCTGAGGTCCGAGTCGTGGTAGCGGCCTTGTGAGACACATCTCATATACCGTGGGTCATCTCCCAACATCGCACACTTCAGATGCAGAACTACAAATGGTAAAATGTTACGACCGAGGCATCTGATTGTGCATTCTGTGAAACTGAACTCTTAAGCGTCTTTGAGAGGATAGATCCATGTTCAAATTTTGAGTTAGTGGCATAATTTGCCAGAACTATTTCAATTAGTTTCGAATAGTATAATTGTTCATTAGTGGCGCCCTTGCATATTAATTCTGAGATGGATTTAAAAGGAAACTACAATTGTTTGCTTGCTCACTACGGCTAATTGTACCTCTGAGCGTTGCTTTTGTGATTTTGCCTACTTGTGTTAATGTTAACGGTAAATTCGCTCAGGCTTGTAATCGTCAATGATACTAAATAAATGTCATGTTGTGACAGTTTTCCTGGATTCCAAATATCATCGCGATTCTTGCAAAATTCGTATTTTCACTCCTTCATTAAAGAATAAAAAAATCCCCTTTATTAATGTTAATAATAAATTTATAAATGATAAATTGATAACTACAACGTATTCGCCAGTATTATCCCACTACAAAAAGTCACCCAACGCTGGGGCCATATCAGACATATACTACAAAGTGGGCCTAACGTGGGGCACTAACTCAAATCAATACAATTAGCTGCCCAAATTCGGAAAGTTTCACGGAATGTCGCACATGGTTTTTGCCAGTTTTATTATTCCTATAGATAATAGATGTTCATGGATGATTTTATTTTGATGTTGCATTTATATTTTCAATGCGTGTAGTTTTTTTTTTTTTCAGTGCATAAAAGGGAAGTACTTCAGATTAGATGCAATACTATAAAAAAGGTTTGTGATCAGCTTAATCTTTTTTTTTTTTAAATGAAAAAATCAGTGTTTTCGTTTCATTAATGCATGGTACCATCTAAGAAAAATGAAGACACGAATGATTTGCCCATGTGTGTGAAAGTACGTCTAATTTCATGGTGTTGTGTCGAATGATGCAACGTTGTTTTCCTTTGTTGGATTTTGGGTTGGTATATGTCTTTGAAAATATTTTTTTAAATTTTAACCATATAAATTTTAAATTGTGGTAAAATTCGCTATGCGTTTTTGTTTTTCCATAAAATTTGGGATTGTTATTCCATAGCCGCGGGTTAAAATCATTCCCTATGTTACGATCAACTTATGAAGTTAAGATCGCGTACAATTAATATGGCAGAACAGTCATTTACTCCAGAATTTCCCTAACACGCGAATGAGCAAATTTAAATATCGGAGCAACCCGACATAATGGTGACAGGCGCACACCACATACTGACCCTGTAATTATAGTTCCCAATCTACTGGATCGCCACAGGGAGAAACTATGAAACATTTTCCAACCTCCTGGCAGTGAAATAACACAAAACACACCTCCACAGTGGATCAGGAGACACGTTATGCAACACAGAACGCGGTCGAAATGTAATACCCGCTCGAAATGTTAAATAAAAGATTTGATCTCCACGATTCGAAAAGTGAGGAATTGAATCAACGTTCTGATTCGCAAAGTGCTTTGTTGAAAAGCATGGACGAGAATTTATACACCTCCGTATTGAATTATCCCGGGAGATGAAAGGTCGGGTTAATGGTCAATGAAAATCCCCTCCGAGATTCGAACAGGGGACCTTTCGTTCGCCTGTCAGACGCCTTAACCACCGAGCCACGAGACCGCAACGGATAAGCTGTTAAGATTAGCATGTCGGTAGTGCGAACTTCTACGATTTTACCAATCGAAAAATCGCCCAACGCGCATGAAGAAGTTTTCACTTCAAAAATTAAAAATCTAACTTCACAATCCAACGGTTCGCCGAATCTTCACGAAGGGGTACGAAGCTATTGTGTCAGAGGCGGGAAGACAAATTTCTTTCCTCAGCGACGTGTAGTTTAACGTGGAATCAGAACCACGGAAAGTTCCGGCATAGCTGACACAACCAGATAGAACTTCTAAAATTTTCTGCTCCCCACGGGATTTGAATCCGCGACCGGAGAGAGAACTTTCGGAAGTAAAAGAAACAGTATGTTTGTATGAAGATTTTGCGAAAAGCCTCCAACGCGCGTATCACAGGTGGCGTGATGGTGACGTACGCAACAGGTGGCATCTTGGTGCCGGTGACGTCACGAACTCACAGATTTGCCTTCGTACAAACAACGCGTAAAGCGCCTGTACAAGTTTTCACTTGAAAAATAATAATAAAGGGAAAGGGGTTGATAGGTGGGTAGGGTGATTGCGACGGAGCATGCGCTCGCCGTGGCTCAACAAGTGTTTGGGGTGCGCGCGCATGCCCCTCATCACGAGGCGCACTCAGTGTTGAGTCAGTGTCCGCGCAGCCTCCCCGCGAGCAGCCACCATGGACAGCCCTACTCCTCGCTGAAGTCAGTGAGTACCCACACTGCGCCAGGGAAACTCCTGGTCGCTTTTCGTGTTTCCCCGTAAGTTATCACCATTAATTTACTGAAATTAGGCACAAAGAGTGCTGCATGAGTGGTAACGCTCTGGCCTCGCATTCGGGAGGACGCCGGTTAGAATCCCCGTCCGGCCATCCATACTTGGGTTTTCCATGGTTTCCACAAATCACTCCAGGCGAATGCAGGAAGTGTTCTTTCAAACACGTCATCGCTGAATTCCTGCCAGTTCCTTGTCTCCAGTCCTTTCCCGCCTCTAATGACCTCCACGAGTGGCGGATTCAGGATTTTGGTTTGGACAGGCTTGAGCGGATTCCGTTTGGGGACCGTTACCAGAGTAGGGTAAGGGTAGGTTTTATAGTCATGCAGCCCTTAAAAGATCAGTAAAGCTAAAAAAAAAGGTCTCCAAATCTCAAAAAATTCGATGCCGGAGTTGGACCAAAATACTTTTTGCGGGAGGTAGAGGGGCTTGAGCCGCCCCCCCCCCCCTCCTGGATCCGCCACTGCGTTAACCCATGAGTAAAAAAAAAAAAAAAAAAAAAAAAAGGAAATACTTAAAATTTGGCACAATTTTGTCGTTAATTATCATCACGGGTGTCCTTGATTGCGTCACACGAGATTTGTGCTGCTAATTCGCGGGGAAACTACCAAAGACATATTGGATCAGCAATTAAGAGCAAAGGAGCGGTCTTACTTTTTCTTTCGTTTTGTTGGATGACTTACTGTTCTTTCGAATTTATACTGTACGCAATGCTTTAATCACGTCCGAGCGACTCATTTGTTCGCGCCTCTCTTTGAAACTGCCGCTAATTGGGAAAGTTATTGCTGTTTACCCAGAGGCACACCCGGCTTCTCTGCGAGCAGTGTGTGAAGCGGTGTCGCCTGGCGTGTATACGAATACATCGCTTCATTTGTCTGACTACAGACGGTTGTTTAAACTCAGGGCTGACTAGTCTTGTGGCTTTGAATATCCGCAGATGGCCGCTAAAATTTCCATAGATTGGGTTTATAAAATCCGGAGATTCACTAAACTGAAAAAATAATTATTGAAGAGAGAGAGACTCACAATTAAGAATATTTCCAAGTCTCAAATACATGTTTCAACAGCGTCACTTTTTTTTTTACACTTTCTTTCTTGACATTAAATTTAACATATAATCTGTAACAGTAAAATAGTAACAATATATTGATTTATTGAAAATTCTCTTATAAATCCTGCTACTCCAAACTCCAATGTTAAACTACGGCTCCTTTGACTCTTGAATATCGGTTACGCGGACATTGTTTGAGTCTCAGAAGACACTGCTTTGTAATGCCGTGCCAACGAGCGTGTCACCGCGCATAAAGAGTGCTCCAATAGTTGTGTATTACGGTCTTTTGAGGTTGAATTTAAATCTATAATAATAAAAAAAAAAAATGAGCTTTATTCCATTTCAATTGTTAGTTTACCCGAGTTGTTGCAAGGAAACGATTTATAATTATTGACAATTTTTTAACTGAGTAACACTATACGCTGAGAGTTTAACATAAATACGAATTTAACAGAAACTCAATAAATGATAAAAAGAGGTAAAAATCCGTAGATGTTTTTAAAGATCCTAATTTTTTATAAAAAAAATCCGTAGCGCTGGAAACACTGTTTAAACTCCAAAACAGAAGCGCAAAAGTCAAACATATCACTGGTGGTAGACATTTCGACTACGAGGCAATATCGAATGAATTCTGCAAGTGTAAGGAAAATCGGCCCGTAAATATAGGCGTTGATTCAGCGCCGCCTGTCGGAACGAAGCCTCACTCGCCGCCTCAGTAATACAAGGTGCGACTATGATGGCCCCAGTAGATCCAATGACTTGTCAGTGATGGCGCGGTTTACTCACGTGTTTTGTGGACCAGAGAACCTTGCGACAGTTTCTTCGTCCACTTAGAAATTGTCATAATTAATTTATTAGAATTATCCACGAATAATGCGATTAATGAAGACCTTTAATGATAGGTTTCTTTTCACTCTTTTTTTCCTTACTAGCGGAGTGCCCGGCGTTGCCCGGTATAGTTGGCGTAGATTTAACCGTACCCTATTTTTATTCCCGCAAAACATTTGTACAAAGTTTCATAAAACACGCGCCAACTTTTTCGGAATTAAAGCAAACTTACATTCACCCGCCCCCTACCAAGAAACTGGTGGGCTGAAGTTTATTTGTACGTATACTATTTTCATTCGTCAGATTAGATTCATGTATATCAAGCTTCGATAATTTGGTTAAGAAATTTCATTACTACATTACTGAACAACCCTAGATTATGTTAAAAACTCACGTTTGATTCTATTGCGAAGTGAATGGATATACTTGTGGCTCGAAACGCCAGATCCTTTAACTCTGCAGATGAAATATCAAAAGTGAATCCGGAATAATATTATCGTAAACGAAGACTAATGCTGAAGGCCAGAGATATTGTCCAGAGATCGTGCTTAAAGAAAATCTCTGTTGTTTTTATGGCTATCTATGTCTTTTAAAAATTGATATCCCGAATTAAAGAAAAGAATACTTCATGCTATGGCTTTTAAAAATTGAATATATCGAATTAAAAGAAAAAATATTTAAAGTTTTGTTTAGTGTGCAAAATAGTTATTACTATAAGTTATCTTATTGCTTTAATTAAAGGCTATGGTCAGAGGCATTGTGTTGTGTGTTTAGTGCGGAGCATGCGGCATCTAGTGATTCCTTCTGTGGAATTTCTCACCATACGTTCAGAATTTCATTTAATGCTCCTACATTATTTATCGTTGAAACATAAGACATGCCAGACAAGTGAATTAAGATTCTAAGCTTTAAAACGGTGAAAACTCCATCGAAATCTGTCCCGTAGTTTCCGAGTTTTTATACGACCAGTATGTCCGGTTTTCGTTTTATAGATATAACTCTAGGGCTATCTATTAGGCTTGCAGGTTGATTGCCCGATACTTAATGAAAAAGTCGTCAGATGTCGTTAGGCTAGCATCACATTTCTTTAGAACTGTTTAAATCAGATATTAGTTTTTCACTTTGTCCTCACTTAAGGTAATGCAAGAATTGGAAACTCAAATTTTGAGACAGACCCTATCATCTGAAACTGAAAAAAGCTAAAATTGTTTACGTTATGCCATATTATTTGTAAAAGAATTTGGTACTTGTGCCGGCAGTGTGCCGTGACTATACACAAGTCCGATTTTAATTCAATATATAACGTTTCAGCATTTGAATTGTGCTGCTTGAGTGGAATGCTGAAAATTAAGCGGACAAAGTACGAAACGAACGAGTTTTGAAAATGATGGGCGAGGAAAGAAGTTTATGGAAGAAGCTTAGAGAAAGAAGAGACAGGCTGGTAGGTCATATTTTGAGACATGCTGGATTGGTTAACTTGTTAGTGGAGAGAACAGTCGAAGAACTGTAGAGGAAGACAGATATTAGAATATATGAAGCAGATAATTGAGGACGTGGGTTGTAGGGGGTATGTAGAGATGAAGAGGTTAGCACAAGACGGGAAGGGATGGAGGATTGCAAGATTTGATTGAGTAGTATTCAGACTGAACCATATTATTTGATACAATATTTTTCCTTTAGAAACGATTTTAATTTCCTGGTCCGGTGACGTACCTCATATTTTTATTCAGGCCGCAAGCTCTCAAACTCAGCTGCGGAAACCGCGAACAAATGTGATACGAGTTAGTTTTTAGGCGCAATCGGTACAGATTTATTATTTGTGAACTGACGGAATCGGATTACATAATCTTGATTTTATCATGGCTTGTGGTTCATTATTTGTCGAATGCTTCCTCTGGGAAGTTAGAACCACGGGTTTTCTGTTCCTGTAGCTTCGGTGTGGCCACCTGTTTGCGGTTTGTGTAACTTATGTTTTATATGATACACTATTTTTGTTGCTGGAGTTTTAGGAGCGTACCGCACCCAAGACTCGATCCTAGTTGAGAACTTTACAGCTTAGTACGTAAGGGACTCGTCCATGGTTCGAAGCGAGGAAGACGGAGGGACGAAAACTGCTGAACCAAACTCTGTCTCTCTCGATACAACAAGCAGCCGGGTAAAGCTTATCACTAAGCGACGTGTTAATGTTGCTCTAGAACGTTTTTCCGGTCTTGCTGTCCATTTTGTGTTTGTGTTTGTGAGATAGTTTTAGAATGTTGCCCTTGCTTGATCTTAATAGCTCTTTTTCTTTCTACTTTTACAATGCTTCCGTCCGAAAAATACCCTGGCACCAGGTATTCAGTACTAATGAGCTGTCTTTCGTTTGCTCCCAATGGCGCTTGATTTTCAAAAAAATTTCGCTAGTCAGCAGTCTTGTGTATATTTACCATAAATCACACACAACTGTCGTTGATTTAGACTGGAGTTTCTTGACGTGTGCTCAGCGTCGATGGTGCAGGCAGGTTATTAAAAAAAATCAGTCACCGTACTCGTTGTGTATAACGCTATAAGTGAGCATAAGCACAACTATTTAAAAGTAGTGAATATATCAGTGACCAAGCCGATCTCTGTCAGCTCCAGGATATGAGGGCAGGTCAGCATTGTTCCTACAGCAGCCTATTCACCAAATACGTTTCAAATCGGCACCAAAGCACCGCTCTTTTGATTATGTTGACGACCGTTTTCTGGAAGTCTTGCAGTATGTCTGAGGGACCGCGGTACGTAGTCGGCTTTGTAACAAAGGAGTGGAGAAGTAAACATAAGTAAAAGTTGTCAGGTCTCGTTTCTGCTATTCTGTGCATGTAGGTCGGTGGAACAGTGTGGAAAAGGTTTCAGAATTCTGCACTTGTTGGAGAGAATGATGAGGGGATGCACGAGAGAAGTGAAGGAATTGGGTTATAAAACTTTGGTCAGACCATTGAACGAATATGGTAGTGTAGTATGGTATCCACATTTTGAGTATCAAATATAGGAGAGGGTGCAAAAAAAAGGGCTGCTAGATTAGTAACTGATATGTGAAAGGAACTGGAATGGCATTCATTGGAAGACAGCAGGAGGGTGAAGAGGGTCATGGGAGTATATAAGGCGTATATTGGTGATGAGGCATGGAAAGATATTGGTGTAAGAATGAAAAGTAATGTATGAAAGGGAAAAGATGACCATGACCACAAGTTGGCACACGATTTCAGACACAAGGGTGTGGGAAGATGATCTTTTTTAGGTCAGGGGGTCAGGGATTGGAATAAGTTACCAAGAGAAATGATGAATAATTTACCAAAAACATTGAAAGAATTTAAAGTTAAAATTTGTAGAGGGCAAATGTAGGTGGGTGCAGGAAAGGGGAAGATGGGTGTGTAGGGAAATTGCCACCGGAGCCTGCGCTCTATTGCAATTTTAATTAAATATTAGCATCCAGCCTACGGCAACATTAATGTTCATTTAGTTGTTAAATCTTAAGAGTCTAGTCAGTACGCGATTAACTTTTAATAGTTCGATTCCATTTTTATAACTGTGTTTCTGTAGGAATTCAAACCATGCTTTTAGATTTATCATGTTATAATGGTACAGTAAAATATGTCCCAGATTTTAATAACATACACCACGTGAGTAAGAAATTAGTAGGTGGTCCTCAGCATTATTTTTGGCAGTTTACTGGTCCTCGGGTTGAGAAAAGTTGAGGGACGTTAATTCAGACTATTACCTCAGAGCTTACTATTTTTTAATGGAGTTGAAGCTTAAAGGAATTTGTTAACTATGTCATTCAGTACAATTGCGAGCTCGTGTGGTGAAAATTATCAGACCGAGCATGGTTGGTGAGTGGTTAACGCTCTGGCCTCGCATTGGGGAGGACGCCGGTTCGAATCCACGTCCGTGCATCCAGATTTGGGTTTTCCATGGTTTCCCCCAATCACTCCAGGCGAATGCTTCCTTCACAAAGGCCAAAGCCGAATTCCTTCCCGTTCCCTGTCCCCAATCCCCTCCCGCCTCTAATGACCTCGACGTCGACGAGGCGTGAAGCCATAAATAATTTTAAAAAATATAAGTAATCATTTTAGCAATCCATAATGTTCAAGTTATCAGATTTTATCTAAATTATTATTTCTTTTTAATTTTAAATCAAATATCATGACATCAAGAAAATCCAAACTGTTTTAGAAAGTGAAGTGATACACACTGTAAAGAGTGAATATCCCTCAGAAACAAATCTCGTATCATTTTATCTCGCACAATACCTGCTCTTATTTTTACAAGTATTGTTATTGGGAGTATCCTTAAATTATGAAGCTTGGTGAAGGCTGGAGGGGTCGGGTAGACAGCTACGCTGAGCTACTCAGCTTTTCATTCATTTTATTTGCTGCAACTCGTAGACTGGGGTACAGGATACACAACAGCATGCGGGTATTTGTTTCCGTCTTTTAATCGTCTCCGTGTTTTAGCATTACGCACGAGGTACCAGGACTCCACTAATTCGGTTGCAGACGTCACACGGTATTTTACAACCAGTCACCAATCGTATTTTTTAAAAAAAAGAGAGAAAAAAAGGAAAAAGAGCCGTTTTGATTCGAATCGCACGCGTATCCCGACATAGCTCAATGATAAAATAATCCTAATTTTGTTCTGTCCAGTGAATTTCAGTTAGTTAAAGGGTTATTTCGAGTTAAAAGCGTGGTGCGAAATAGCGATGAACGATGAGATTTACGAGGCTTAAGCGAAATGTTTTCCAGCGAGTTTTCAATATCGGAAACGGTGTCAATGTGATATGAAATGATTTAATCAGGCCTAAAAGTCATTCCCTGGTAATGTTGTAAGAAAGGTGACAGAACATAAAAAAAACTGCAGCTTTTCTTTTTTTACATGGCGTGTATAATTTGTTTTATTTTATCAATAAATGAACAATGATAAATATTTTTCGTAACACCTCAAGAAGAAAAGGATTTTTTTTCCTTATGGTTTTACGCGTCGTCGACGTCGAGGTCATTAGAGGCGGAACGGGACTGGGGACAAGGTACGGGAAGGAATTCGGCCATGGCCTTTTGAAGGAAGCATCCCGGCATTTGCCTGGAGTGATTTGGGGAAATCATGGAAAACCCAAATGTGGATGCCCGGACGGGGATTGGAACCACGGTCCTCCCGAATGCGAGGCCAGAACGTTAACCACTCACCCAGGATGCTCTTTAAGAAGAGAAAGGAACCGTGACTGTACCTGCAGGAGTGGCTTGTGTCATGTTTTCATTCAGAACGGTTATATAAAAAAAATGAAGAAAATAAAATATTAGTCGTGTTCATTATATACCCAATAATTTTAACTATAGTCTGAAAAGAGAAAACAGTTAAGTTGCACCCGGGGATAGGATGGTGTTAATGCAAAAACCACGTCACGCTACGTGGGGAAGAGGATGTTCAAAAGAGACAAAATGTATCCACGTAGGTTATGGACTGTCCCTTTGCGGTATTAATTACTGTTACTCCAGACTACTTGCGGTATCAACGCGGACCTGCGGTCGTAATAGCACTCTCTAAATCTCTTCACACTCTATCAATAGAAATGAGAGCGGTCTGGTGGCCGAAGGTCGCCGGTTCGAGTCCGTCCGAGGGTAAAGTGTGGTGTGTGTGTTCCTCCTGTGGTGTCCACAGTTAGAAGGCACTGGAACGTACTGGAGAAACTGGAACACTGCAGGAGTCATCATCACACTCAGCTGGCAACCCCACCCTAAGCTGGGCAGTGTGAAGCACGACAGAATTATTCGCTGGGTCGGATTCGACGATAAACTGTTGCTCCCCTGTAGCCGGTAGGACTACCTCGTTAGGTTAAGGTGGATACAATAGGGATTAAATGCGCAGCAAATAGGAACGCTGTCACCAGGTCATTAGGACAACGCGAAATTAATATTATAACATAAATGCAGTAGGGGAGGGTAGGGGAAATACACGCTCCTAAGTAAAATTCGATTTAAATTGTTCATTATATCATTATATATCTACCAAAACAAATGTATACCTTACTATGGACATTTCTCGACATATTCCAGATGATGGAATATAATTATGAACATTACCTTAATTTTTATGATTAAAATAAAAAAAGTGGAAATGCGTGGTATTACCCACCCCGTAGGGTAATGACACGCATAGTGTTGCAAACTGAAAAAAAACAAAATGTTTTTTTTTTTCAGCTTTGTGAAAAAAAAACATGAAAAAAAACCTAGCACCCGTGTTTTTTTTCTAATTTTTTTTTTCAGAAAACAATATATTTGATAAATTATAGTTTTATTTAAGGAACTTCCATTTTGCAAGTGTGTTTTAAGTCTTACTGAATCATATAATGTCTCACATAATGATTCATAAGTGTATCTATATAGGTAACATAATTTTATTCATCCTCTATGTCAGTACCACATTCACTAGTACCAACACTAGTTCGATCGGTGTCGGAATTTTCTGTCTCTTCTTCTGTCTCCTCTAGATCCATAACTTCAGAAATAGTTAAATTTTCTGTTACTGGTTGTTCTTGTATTGTACGCAAAAGATTTTGAGATTGCAATTTTAAATTGTGAGCAAAGTACACGCTGTGCATAAAGACTGCGCCGATAGTTCTGTATTACGGTCTTTTAAGTTTGAATTTAAATCTATTATCATACAAAATAGGAGCTTTACTTCTTTTCAATTGTTTGTTTACACCAACGGTTGCAAGGAAACGATTCATAATTAGGGACCGTGCACAAACTACTTGGCTCGGTCCAGAGGGAGGAGGGGTAGCTGGAAGGCTACGCTGGGCTACGTGGGGAGGGGGGGGGGGGTGTTCCGAGCCCGGCCACGTAACTTTCCTTTCGTAACATTTTTCAGAGTTAAAATGAGGAACTGAACTCACAACAGCATGTGAGTATTTATTTCCCTCAGTTAATTATATCCGTATGTAATTTACAATAGTCTGACAAGAGAAAACAGTACAAAATGTCTTCTGGAATCAAAACGGAAGAAAGCTACGTGCTACGTGAGCGGCGGGGGGGGGGGGGAGGTGGGGGGGGGGGGGGGGGGCAAAAGCCACGTAGGGCTACGTGGGGGAGGAGGGGGGTTCACAGGAGGCCAAAATGGAGCTATGTGGTTTATGCACGCTCCCTTACTGACAATTTAATGAATCAGTACCACTATACTCTGAGAGTTAACTGGTATACGAATATAAGGAAAGCCCAATAAGTAATAAAAAGAGGCAAAAAACTGTGGATAAATTTTAAATTTCTAATTTTTTTAAAAGCTCTGTAGGTAATTTTGTAGGGCTGGCAGCACTATTTCAAATAGCAAGTATCAATCCAAACAATGGGGAATGGGGATTCCATCTCGCGCAACCTAGTCTCTTCGGGAAATCCCCGTTCATAAAGAAAATTTCAGTCAATTTTGCCAATATTTTCGTAATTTTTTTCCTACTGAACCAGAAAAATATAGTAGATTTTAAACTAAGATAAGTTCTAAGAATAAACTCTAAAACAGTCATTTTAAACGATAACTGCGTTACAAATTTGAGATTTAGTAGTTGTGAAAAAAAAAACATTTTCCAGAAAAAAACATGTTTTTTTTCATGTTTTTTTTTCAAGCCAGAAAAAAAAACTGTTTTTTTACAACACTAGACACGCATGATATGGGGTAATAACACGCAATACAAACAATGCCTAAAAATGGAAAATACATGCTATATTTGTTTTCTGTTAGTTCATATTATTAATTACATGTACTAAACAGTACAATATTGAAGAAAATAATGCTTTTTGTAAACTTTTTTTTTATAGGCGTGAAAATAGTGCATTTTCTTGTATATCAAACATCACACTTGAAATGTTTTGAAATGTTCCAGCCATTACATTCTTCATGGCTCTACCTAATACCCAAAACACATCGGTACCATAGTTCTCCATCTTTCCCTTGGTATTTTTCGTTTTCATTCTTGTACGCAGAGTAGTTTCGACAATCCCATACTTCTCTTACTTTTGTTCCTCATTTTGTGGCATCAAGACCCTTATGAAGCTCCTCTTGAGTCCATTTTACTTTCTGGGTTTTTCTTTTATAATATATAGTAATTTGAAGTATAAAAAAACTCGTTGGATTTGAAAATATAACCAACTAGTTTTGTTATGAAGGGGGAATACCTCGCACTTGAAGAGCCGCGAGCCAATACCCCAAAGTGAGTTCGCGGACTAACCTAAGCAGAACCCGGGTCTTAGCTCAAATAACTAGGCAGATCTACAACTAAATGAAAGGTTACATCTAGGGCTAGTAGTTGAAATGCAAAAAATTGCATTAAAGCAACTTATGGTAACACTTACCTTGCAAAATATAGCTGACAAAAGTTACATCAAACACATTGAAAATAAACCTCACTTTACTATCGCCACAACGCAATCAGAAAATGTCTGGAGTGGGTGGCACTGTAGTTGTTACGCCTGCCAGAAGTGTTTAGCACCAACAGGGCAAAGCCCGCGCAATTCAAAATGCGTAATTCAGCCTGCGTGTGATTACCCGCATGCGTGTTTTTTTTTTTTTTTCTTTTTTTTTTTTCGCTGCCTTTGCGGCTGTGATTGAAGTCCCACTACCTTCGGTAGAATAACTTATAGTTATTAGGATAGGGTGTTTATTTTTGGGACACTTTTTATTTCACTTTCAGGGGAAAAAGTGTGTATTTCCCCCGCTCTCCCCTACAACCTACGGAGCAGGTATCTACGTCAAAATTGCAACCAGACTGCAGCAGGCGCGTTGAGACACTCGCGGTATAGACGCGTCGAGTCCGCTATTTTTGCGGAACTGATATCAGCTGACAATGTGGAAGCGACGTCACGTGAATGGCTTTGAGAGACACCGCGCGGGTTTTATTGGCTGTGTATTCAGAGCGCCGCGCGCCTATGTGCTCACTTTATCCGCTTTAGTAGGCTACCTGGTGGCGCTCTGCGGTTATCCCCGAGTCGATGCTTCGGCTCAGCCTGTGAAAACACGCAGTGTCTGCTGTCAAACCCGAGCTTTGAACCACCAGTGACAGCGGAAACGACAAAACTAATCGTCTGCACCACAAAGCAGCCCGACACGGCGCACTGGTGTACTCCCGCGACGCACGCGTGCTGCGTGCACACGCTCTCACGCGGTGCACGCAGTATCGTGAACAGGCGCCAAGACATGGAAACGAAATGTGGGCAGTATCTTTCCACTTATCTTAAAGCATACGTAGAGATCGGAAAAAATTGTGGATTTGTGTCACTAGACTTTTTAAATTTCTAGTTAAAATTCCTCGGTCAACAATTCTCCGATCGGAATCGGTCCAATACTCCATTCACGTCAGCCAGTAAACCTACCGTCTTAAAGATATTTGCAAACCTGACTAATTTCAGGCGTAAATTTCGACTAAGAGGGTAATGGGGCAGATAAGATGGGATTTTGTAAACGAAAAATGGACAATATCCGCGTGCAAAGTTATATCGATAGTTGTACGTACGACTTAAGATTATGGGCTGATTTATGTTTCCCGCTCCGGGACTATTAGTTTATCAAGTGCTTCCGTTTTCCCTCTTGTAAAGTGAACACACCACTGAATATGTCATAAAGTTCTTGCTTTGATCTGTGAGAAGCAGTGTGTGTGATTTACGTCTCAAGCAAAGGGTAAACGTGTCAGTACCGTCTATGAAGTAGGAGACTCTTTGGAGTTAGCGAAATGGGAATTGTTAATCACAATTCTCAAATGAACCATTCATTCCTGTAACGAGTTACAACGAAGTGGATGCTACAATTATTTTTTTCTTGTGACGTCCACGTCATTAGAGGCGGGAAAGGATGGGGAGAAACGACAGGGAAGGAATTCGGCCATGGCCTTTTTACAGGAAGCATCCCGGAATTCGCTTGGGGTGATTTGGGGAAACCATGGAAAATCCAAGTCTGGATGCCCGGACGGGGTTTCGAACCGGCGTCCTCCCGAATGCGAGGCTAGAGCGTTAACCACTCAACCACCACGCTTGGTGGATGGTACAAAAACCTCCTCTGTGAAAAATACATTTATGTTTCAACTTTATGGCCGTCGACCAAACGGTGTGGAAGTCTGTTAATCTCAAATATATGTATATACACCGACACCCATTTTTTATGTGTGTAGAATCCTGCTACAGCATACACTGGAAAATGGTTGCTGATATTATTAGTACGGGAATATGACCTTTTTTAGAGGACGGCAAGAGGATGATTATCTAGCCCAGAAATCCCCAGCTATAGACATTGTGGAGGACCCTAGCTCCCTATCGAAGATTCAACGCTGGCTTTCCACATCCAACCCCACCCTACAGCAGAGCCAACCTGTTATGCCTTCGTGTGTGGCGCCACCCCGCGGCCACGGCCGTCGGAGGGCGGCTCGACGTCTGCGTTCACTCTGCTCGACTGTTGCTGGCTGCGACTGTTGCTGGCTGCGACTGAATGACGAAGACAAGACAAGACACTCTCCGATGTCCGTGCAAAGGTTTTACACAAACTCCCACTACGATCCCAAAGTGGAGGGGCAAATGATAGACCAATGATGAGGCCGATCCATGCCGTCATCTGTCCTCCTTAGTTCGACCACTGCGCACTTTTTCCCTACTGTCAGCGCTCTACATACCTGGTCGATGCCTCCGTCTGGTTTCTTAACATGTAGCTTGTCGTCCTCATTTCTTAATTAACAAATATGTGACTTATGAGCCAAGCGAACAACTGCGTTCGCTGCAATGGGACCCCGTTCGTACACTGAAGCCATGATAAGCATTTAGGCTGCGACAGGTACCTTATATTCGAATGGATACTAATTTGTTGAATCTGTTATCTTTATAACTGTTTTGTGGGTTGTTTCTGACATGCAACTAAACAAATGCTTTTGATGGCATATGCGTTTCGCCTTTATTCAAGGCATCTTCAGTGCCCTAGATAAACATATATACACACATATACAACAACAAACTTTATATACAGTTCGTGGCCGGTGAAACTACGTACAATGCAGCCTACACAAACTGTGGACAGTAGTGATAGTGCGAAAAGAGTAGCTGGTATGGAAACACGAACTTGCGCGTGTTAATGCATATATAAGAACTGTAAGTACCTACTTAATATTTTCAGAAAACTGTGCAAAATCAAACAACATCATTGTGTGTATATATGTTTATCTAGGACACTGAAGATGCCTTGAATAAAGGCGAAACGCGTATGCCATCAAAAGCATTTGTTTAGTTGCAAGTCAGAAACAACCCACAAGACAGTTATCATAGCAACTAAGGACTTGGGCCGAAAAAATCAGCAACATGTTATCTTTATGTCTCAGCTTTCGCCGTCACATGAAATGGAGAACATGTGTTATTGCACTCCTGGGATCATGAGCGTTCTTTTTCTTTTATTTTTTTGCTGTCATCTGTCTCTTGATTGGTGTGATGCAATCCACCATCCCTTCCTATCCTGTGCTAACCTCTTCATCTCACATACCCCTTACAATCCACGTCCTCAATTATCTGATCCATCTATTCTAATCTCTGTCTTCCTCTACAGTTCTTATCTGCGACTGTTCCCTCCACTAACAGATTAACTAATCCAGCATGTCTCAACATATGACCTACCATCCTGTCTCTTCTTTCTGTAACACTCTTCCACAAACTTCTTTCCTCACCCATCACTTCCATTACTCGTTCTTCACGTGCTTCATCCATCAACTTAAATTTAAGCATCCTTCTATAGCGCCACACTTCAAATGCTTCAATTTTCGTTCTTTCTGGTATTGCTAAAGTCCACGCTTCGCTGCCATAAGGTGCTGTGCTGCACTCATGTACGTACATTTTTGTAAACTCCATCAACATTCTGCCTTTAATTTGTGCATGAATAGCGTTCAAGGAAATATAGGTGCTAATGTGTGAACACTTCTATCTTAATTCCTCAGCGTTTAAAATCTCATCAAAATGAAACATACCCTACTTCACTCTTTGGACGTACGAAATCCCATGAAAATCCGACCAGTATTTTTGTATGAGTAGCGTTCAGCAAAAAAGAAATAGTAACTAGTATCTTAGATCTCTCAACTTACCGACTTGAACATGCGCAGAGCTTTACCCTATTTGACGCGCCCTCGAAACACCGTCGCTAATTTATACACGAGCGGCGTTCAACTAAGAATCGATACCGATTTGTGGACACTTTTATCTTAAATTCTCTTTGTACTACTATCTATAGGTAATACCGAATCAAAAGATTTATTAATGTTTATAATAGAAATAAATTGTACTGTCTAGACTAAATGGAACTGTAAAATATTGTAATTAATCAGCTGGTCAATTGGCGCAAGCCAACGACCATAAATAAATAAATAAAAAATAAAAAAAAAAAAAAAAAAAAAAAATCTTAAATTCTCAGTTTTCGACTTCGAATCCGACCGAAACATCCCACATTTCACACTTCACCCCCAGAGTTGAACATTATTAGATCCTCTTCGGAATAATTGGCTTGTGTATGAGTCCCGTTCATCCAAACAAACAAACAAATCTGAAACTGTTGAATCGTTTCCTGAATGTCATTAACAGGGCCCCAACCCAATTTCTCTACAAATATCTTAAACCTACATACTTCCTTCTCGTTCTAATGTCATTGTATTTGTAGATTATTGGCATCTTGATTGTTCCAAGCTAGTGTAACAAATACTGGATTATTGTAAAACACGTAGTACAATCGAGATAGAAATCAGATACTTTGTTTGTTACATGGAAAAACTTACAGCTCAAATATGTACCTAATCATGTTTAAGTTAATGATACTGTATTAGATACAATCCTTTCGCTGACGATCAGAAGATGACTTACATCGGGGGTTACACCTAATGATGAAAATATCAAATCATTGCGATTTGAAAATCTCCTCAGAAAAAACGAAGGTAATGGCGTTCAAGGGAGACGAACCAATTACGGGCTAAGGTTGTTGTTATCAATGACAGATCTATAGAACAAATGAACTAATTTTTATATTTAGGACATGGAATAAATTTTACCAGAAATGATGATGTCAATACCAAATTACAGTAATCAAAAGGAATTTCAAGAAGTTCACACGCGATACGATGACGAAATTTTTTTTTAAAATTGTTGTACCAACGTTAATATATGGATGCGAATCGTGGACATTGAGTAAACAACAAATAAAACGGTTAGAAGCACCTGAGATGAGATTTTTTTTGTTGCTGGCTGCACTTTACTACATATAGGAAAAGAAGTGAAGAAATAAGGAAAGAATTGAAATATTTTAAACCGAATGAGGAAATAATTAGACATATGAGCCAATGCATGGAGAATGTAACCCGTATGGAGGACACCAGACCACGAAAGGTACTGCTAAATTATGAGCCAAAACAGGAAAGGAGGAGGATAGGTCGATCTAAGAAGTGGTGGACACAACAAAATGTGTGGCGGAACAAACCATGAATGGTTTAAGCCCTGAAGATGATGATAGAAACTTGCAGCTATGTTTCGTTTATTACTGATGCACCGTGCCACGCCAGGGCTTAAGTTTGTTCTCTCTTGAGTCACATGGAACGTTCTCTGACGTGATTATGACTGTGCGTCATGAATTAACACACTGTGAACGCGAGGAGGTAGTTGACGCTAGACCCACGGGGCAGGAAATTGTTCAAGAATTCAGCTTTCCTCGATACACAGTTTCGAGAGTGTTCCGTGAGTATGTAATTACCCGCATTACCTCCCGCCGTGGTCAACGCAGTGGCGACCGTGACACACAGCGGACATGCTAACAGAACGCCGGCGACTGCAGTGCCTCTCCTTTGTTGTTGAACATATAGATTCGGCCGCAGATGTCTGTAAAACGTCAGAAGAGTCACGATTCCAGTTGGTGAGAGCTGATGGTAGGGTTTAGGGATGTAACGGATATCCGCATCCGCAAGTGCGGAACTTTCGCGTGAAATTCTACATCCGCTTTCGCATCCGCAATTTTTAATGCGGATGTTTTGTTTACATTGCAATATATATTATTCCTTTTTCTTTATTCGAGATTCTGCCCATCGTCGCTTAGCTAGCAAAAAAAGTGGTTGTTTTCTGGCGATCTTGCAACAAAACTAATAATAAACTAAACGGCGTTATTACCTAAGTGACGCATTTACAACTTTGAACTTGCATGTAAAGTAAATGTCGGGCCTAGTGTTGCAAACAGAAAAAAAAACAAAATGTTTTTTTTCAGCTTTGTGAAAAAAAACATGAAAAAAAACATAGCACCCGTGTTTTTTTTCTAAATTTTGTTTTTTTTTCAGAAAACAATATATTTGATAAATTATAGTTTTATTTAAGGAACTTCCATTTTACAAGTGTGTTTTAAGTCTTACTGAATCATATAATGTCTCACATAATGATTCATAAGTGTATCTATATAGGTAATATAATTTTATTCATCCTCTATGTCAGTACCACATTCACTAGTATCAGCACTACCAACACTTGTTTGATCGGTGTCGGAATTTTCTGTCTCTTCTTCTGTCTCCTTTATATCCATAACTTCAGAAATAGTTAAATTTTCTTTTACTTGTTGTTCTTGTATTGTACGCAAAAGATTTTGAGATTGCAATTTTAAATTGTGAGCAAAGTACACACTGTGCATAAAGACTGCGCCGATAGTTCTGTATTACGGTCTTTTAAGTTTGAATTAAAATCTGTTATCATACAAAATAGGAGCTTTACTTCTTTTCAATCGTTTGCTTACACCAACGGTTGCAAGGAAACGATTCATAATTAGGGACCGTGCACAAACTACGTGGCTCGGTCCAGAGGGAGGAGGGGTTAGCTGGAAGGCAACGCTGGGCTACGTAGGAGAGGGGGGGGGGTTCCGAGCCAGGCCACGTAACTTTCCTTTCGTAACATTTTTCACAGTTAAAATGAGGAACTGAACTCACAACAGCATGTGAGTATTTATTTCCCTCAGTTAATTATATCCGTATGTAATTTACAATAGTCTGACAAGAGAATACAGTACAAAATGTCTTCTGGAATCAAAACGGAAGAAAGCTACGTGCTACATGAGGGGGGGGGGGGTAGGTAAAAGCCACGTAGGGCTACGTGGTGGGGAGGGGGGGTTCACAGAAGGCCAAAATGGAGCTACGTGGTTTATGCACGCTCCCTTACTGACAATTTAATGAGTCAGTAGCACTATACTCTGAGTGTTAACAAGTATACGAATATAAGGAAAGCCAAATAAGTAATAAAAAAGAGGCAAAAACCGTGGATAAATTTTAAATTCCTAATTTTTTAAAAAAGATCTGTAGGTAATTTTGTAGGGCTGGCAGCACTATTTCAAATAGCAAGTATGAAACCAAACAATGGGGAATGGGGATTCCTTCTGGCGCAACCTAGTCTCTTCGGGAAATCCCCGTTCATAAAGAAAATTTCAGTCAATTTTGCCAATATTTTCGTAATTTTTTTTCCTACTGAACCAGAAAAATATAGTAGATTTTAAACTAAGATAAGTACTTAGAATAAACTCTAAAACGGTCATTTTAAACGATAACAGCCTTACAAATTTGAGATTTAGCAGTTGTGAAAAAAAACGTGTTCCAGAAAAAAAACATGTTTTTTTTTTCAAAGTTTTTTTTCATGTTTTTTTTTCAAGCCAGAAAAAAAACCGTTTTTTTACAACACTAGTCGGGCCACAATAGACCGCGCCGAGCCCGCACTGTCACCGACCGACACTTTTCTTATTGTTGTCGCTCACTCGGTTGAAGTGAGTTCAAACGACACCGCACCGTGTGTCGGCCGTCACAGGTTTGGTTTAATATTTGACGGTGCGGGCCAGTGTCGGGATGGCCGATATGGAAGAGTTCAGAAATTTCTGGTCCTTTACGACTAAATGTTGTTTTAGCTTTACTGATTGCTTTAGAAAAGTGTCCTTTCTTCAGCCTCACTTTAGGTTCATCATATGTTCGTAAAATGAATTTAGAGTCATTGTATGTTCGCATTAAAAAATAAAAGCTTTGCCAGACGTGAAGGTCGATTTTTAAGGCCTGTAAAAATTGCATCCGAGACCTGGATTTTCGAACCGCGAACCTGCCATACCCCAGTCACTCGCCGCAAACATATGAATTTAGAAGTACTGAAATATATGTATTCTATCATATAAAAGTACATTTGTGTTTTGGGATAGGAAAAATAAATTATATAGAAAAAAATACGTTGATTTTATTATGTTTGAATATTTATTTGTCATTACGACCAGATTTGTCTCTTGACTCAGATAGATATGGCATACGATTGGGGTAACTGAAAGACTCTTGTTCAAATCCTTGTCTCAGCTGTAATTTTCATGGGTCTTAAAATTGACAGTCACCTCTGGCAAAGTTTTGATTTGCTAATGCTGAGATGCTGGGACGCTCCGTGATTCGAATTTCGCGTTAATCTGTAGGTCTCCTTTTAAAAAAGTGACAACGATAGAGGAGTTCTGCGTGGCTGATAAACTCTGTGACTGGAATTTTTAGATCACATGAAATTATTATTATTTTACAGAATCTTTGCATTCTGTTTTTAATTAAAATGTATAATACACTTATTAGTTTTTGTTAAAAACGTATAGAGTGAATCGAAAGGAATCTGTAACGGCTTTCACTGACCATCAAGAGTTCTTTTATCGAAAATCGGATCTCTTAGTTCCTACAAGTTGTACTGTGAATGCGCCACTAGACCGGTGGAAGGTGGGTGGCGAGCACGGAACTGAGCGTGGCGGCTAGGCGGCCTGACCTCGCATTCGGGAGGACGCCGGTTCGAATCGCCGTCCAGGAATCCAGATTTCGGTTTTCTATGGCTTGCCAAAATCACTCCAGGCGAAAGCTTCCTTTAAAAGACTATGACCGAATTCCTTCCCGTTCCTAGACTCCATCTTTTCACGCCTCTAAAGACCTCGACGTCGAAGAGGCGTATAGTTATAAGACCAAAAAAAAAAAAAAAGCGAGCGCGGAGATGCGCGGTGACGTGGCCTTTAGGTAGGAACTCTGCGAAGTTCATATAACAAAGACTGGTTTTTAGACGCGTGCGTAGTTTTGTAAATAATTTAATTCACTTGTGAAATCATCCAATACTTTTTTTTTGTTGTTGACACTTTAGGCAAAAATAAATCAATATGGCAGTATTATATGGAAATAGAATTTACTTATGAAAAAAAGATTTATTTAAATTTATTTTTGATAAAATATTAAAATCTAAATAATTATAAATTTATTTTTCCACATCCGCATCCACTTCCGCAAAACATCAACATCCGCACCGCATCCGCAAAGATGACATCCGCAACATCCCCGGTAGGGTTCTACTGAATGAGGCACTGTGCAAGCTGGCGGCGCACCCAGTGTTTACAGTGCAAGAGCGTGGACCTCGGGTCAACTGAACGGACCGCCAACTGGAAATGGTTGTATGCAACTTCTTGGAGCCATTCACAGCCTTCATGCTCCAAAACAGCGATGGAAGACAGTGACCCATGTTGCCGGACCAAAATCATTTACGGTTGGTTTGAGGAACATGCTGGACAATTCCAGCGAATGATTTGGTCGCATAGATCAGCAAACATGAATCCAATCGAACATATCTGGGAAACCGTCTTAGGTGCCCGACGTGCTGCGCCGGCTGTAGACGAAGCGGGGCCGAAAGTCTCTTCAGGAAGTCCTGACACCTAGTCAAGTCAGCGCTACGAGGCCACGAGGCGGGCCATTCAGTGCACAGTATCCAGCAATGTCAAAGGCGGCTGAAGGCGCGTATCCTTTCAGCAGGAAGTTCAGTATGTGTGCACAAATGACAGGGCGCGCGACCTAGGAGTGATCTAACTACTTCTAGAAGCGAAGGGTTAGGGTAGGAAATGCGGTATCAAAATAAGTGGAAGTGAAAATCGGAGTACCACAGGATTAGGTTCTAATGAATAATTGTGTTGATGGTTTACTATCAGAAATTAGATTCTTTGTAGATGACGTAATGCAATATAAAAGGATCAAAACGGTAGAGGACTGTAAACAGTTTCAGGGTGATCTGGACAGCATATCCGGTTAGGTTGGTAAGCATGGGATGAAGATAAATGCAAAGAAGAGTCAGCTTATTAGATACACAGATAAGAAACTAAAGGCTCATTATGATTATAAGGTGGCGAAAGAATTGCTTGTTGAAGACTTGAAATGTAAATAGCTTGCATTACATTTGATAATAGGTAGTAGCAAAAGGTTTCAAAATTCTGCACTTGTTGGAGAATAATAAGGGTATATACGAGAGAAGTAAAGTAATTGGGTTACAAAACTTCTGTCAGACCATTGCTTGTATATGGTGGTGTCGAATGCGACCCACATTTTGAGTATCAAATACAGGAGTTGGAGAGGGTGCAAAGAAGGGCTGCTAGATTTGTTCCTGAAAATTAACGTAGAACGCAATCAGTAAGAGATATGATAAAATAGCTGGAATGGGAATCATTCGAAGACAGGAGGAGGGTGAAGAGGGTGATGGGAGTGTACAAGGCGTATATTTGAGACAAGATATGGAAAGATATTGGTTTAAGAATTAAAAGAAATGCATGGAAGGGAAAAGATGACAATGACCACAAGCTGGCTCTCGATTTTAGGAACAAGGTTGTCTACATATACATATATGCTCTGAAATTCACAAAATTGTGGGTGGCAGAGGAAGATTCTCTTTTTTAGGCAAGGGTGTCTGGGATTGGAATAAGTTACCAAGAGAAACGTTGATAAAATTTAAAGTTAAAAATTGTACAGGGCAAATGTAGGAGGATGCAGGAATTGGGAAAATGTGTGTTTAGGGAAATTGCCACCGGAGCGTGCGCTCCATTGCAATTAAATGAAATTAAATTAAACATCTCTTAATATGCATCTCCTTCATAACAAACACTTAATACACATTTGGAGTAAACTTAAGTAGCTGGTCGTTTATAAACTGCGCAAGGCTTTCTTTATGGAAAGTGAACCATTTTCGGGGAACTCCCTTAAAGCAGGTGTTGTGTCGACTTGGACGTTGTTAGTGACGTCTTACCCGTAACGAAATGAACATGTGATTAGCAGTGTGATATACCTGCAGACCCGTCAGTCTTCAGCAATCTCTTGGATTTCCGCAATGCACGCAATCAATAAGAGTAAGTGGAGATCGTGGATTAAACTGAAAGGTGGGTTTCGGCTAACACAGTATGATTACCGTTGCAGATATTTTGTAGTTTTTCAGGGTGTTGGCAACTCAAAGAAATAAACAATACTTACGTTTCAATAATTACAAACATAAAAAGAAATGGTATATAACAACGAGAGATATTACCAAATATCAGCTGACGAGTAAAAGTGTGTATGACTTATGAATAAAAGAATACTCCCCGTGTTACACGGAGTAAGTAGGATCAGAAATAAAACACGGAATTATTTTAAGAAGAATACTCTGTCTGTACTTGAGTTTAGGAATAGTTTTGGTTTATGGCGACCGTGTTTGGTTATATTTACTTTGAAACTGTGTCCTCCCATACTCAGTGTCTCTCGAAGAGCACATGTTGAGTGACATTGCAGTTTGCTATTCCACCGGGACTAATTTATTCTGCACAGATTAATGACATCACAAAAATGGCGCCCGTAAGGTCTTGCTATACACACGCGTAAAAAAATCTACTACGAATATGCGACATTTCGAATCTAGACTGTTAAACATTTACATATAATAAAACTAAAAACTGAATAAGTCTATGGATAAAAGAAAAGTAAAAAAAAATGGTGGCGTTACTGAAAGTATCAACTGTTTCATAAATTTGTGTCTCTCTGTCTGTGTGCAAGCTGGGACGAGCAGGGTTGACGCTAAGATTGTTGGTGTTTCGAGTGACGTATGTTCCGAGGTACTATGAGTAGAGTAAGATAAGTTTTATTTTGATGTGACGTCGAAAAGCTGAGGAATTAAAATTAAATTTTTCACAAATTAGTATCGATTAAAATGTAAGTTACTTGTCGCAGTCGAAATGTTACTGTGATTTCAGAGTGCGAGTGTTGAGCTAGCGCTGGTTGCGGAGACCCGCGAGCCTCGGGAGAGGTGGATGCGCGACTCTCGACGATGTTATTATTATTATTACTAATTTTAATTGCGATGGGGCACAAGCTCCGGTGGCTATTCCCTGTCAACCAATCACCATTTTTATTTTATTTTTATTTATTTTATATAATTTGTTTGTTAAATTCTTACCCCATCTACTTATGCGATTTACAAATTTTACTTTTAAATTCCTTCAGCGTTTTTGGTAAATTATTCATCACATGATAATTTGTTCCAATCCCTAACACCCTTACCAACAAAAGAAAATTTTCGCACTCCCGTATGCATGAAATCGAGCGCAAGCTTGTGGTCATTGTCGCCTTTCCCCTTGCATGCACTATTCCTAATTCTTTGACCAATATCCCTCCAAGCCCCATCACCAACATATGCCCTGTACATTCCCAGCACTCTCTTCACCCTCCTCCTTTCCACCAATGACTCCCAATCCGTCTCCTTTATCATGTCAATTATTGACTGGGTCCTGCGATAATTTGCACAAACAAGAGTAGCTGCTCTTCTCATTTTGGTTTGATAGAGAGGTCGCTATAGTAACAGTCCACGCGCAACAGGTGGTGATGAATGTAATTGATGCAGGATGATGTGACCTGTGCACTTTTCATTAAATTAAATGATAAAATAGCGCCAGTGCAGCTGTTTTTGTATGCTTCAACAACGTACGCGTTTCGCCTCTCATCGAGGCAACATCAGCAACGAATCTATATTGAAATTCACAAACTTTATATATGACATTTAACATAATTCTATATTGATTTTATTTGTTTGATTACTTACAAGTTACTATTTACATTAGTTGTCTCCAGGTTCGTAACCACACATCTTTGATTTTTCTGCAAAGCATGTTATCGCTAAAGCCATTTGTCTTGGCTGTTGTATACTGGATGTAAACATTCCGTCTATCACTAGTCACTTGTTTACAGTGGCCATCTTTTTTTCTTAAAGTCTAGGTGGTGGTGCGCTGATAGCGCCAGTTTTGGAAATGCGTGGGAGAGCGATGTTTTGATATCTCGTTTACAGTTTTATGTATAGTGTGTTAGTGTATGCATCTGTTAGGTTTAATTATTTATTGTTCTTATTGTTCTTATTGTACTTTCCTTTCTGTGGGGTTAATGTATGTTTACCAGTTTGAACAGTGTTTGGTTTGTTAGGTTTATATGGTCATTACAAGCTGCTAATTACTCAATTAACGACGTGTTATGGGAGTTGGCGCTCATACTGCACTAACACAGCAAGCCGTACAGCTCTTATGTTCAATTACTGTACTAGCACTTGCCCGAACTAGCAGCCACACTAATAGGGATTTCTTAATACATCGTTAAGAAATCATAACGCAGTTCCATTAAAATTTTAATATCGCGCGTTATATTCTCAATAAATAAAAATACATTCTCGCGGAGCCTGTACACGAGCATTCCAACACAGACCCGCGGCCACACCAACCAACGCCCAGACAAAGAATGCCTTATTGTATGACTTAGCAGCAAAGATATTATTGCTACCCCGTTAACTACACATGCTACAATCTGTGGAATCCTACTTACATTTTAAGACAATTATTTGAGTTAATTGTAATCAAAACATTATTTAACAGATACAGTTAACATCAAATTAATTATTTATTAAATAAAAAAATAATAATAGAAGAAAAAGTATCGTACGAAAAGGGTAAGACATAAATGTCACATCATTTACTGCTTTCTGAATTTGATAGCTGTCTTGTAGAGTGAGGGTGTATTGTTTGTTACTGTTGATTGTGAGGGTTTGCATGTCTGTGGTTAAGCGAGCGTCCATAAACTACGTATCTCAATTTTGACCTCTGTGAAACCCACCCCCCTCCCATCCAAGTAGCCTGAAGTAGCTTTTGTCTCTACCCCCCTCCCCAAACCCCCCCCCCCCCACCTCCCCGCGCGTGTCTCATTTCCTGTTGATTCCAGAAGACATTTTGTATTGTTTTCTCTTGTCAGTCTATCGCAAATTACATACGGAGATAATTAGTTGACGGAAGTACGTATTCACATGCTGGTTGTGTGTTCTGTACCTTATTATAACCGTGACAAATAATATGAATGAAAAGCTACGTGGCCTGGCTCAGAACCCCCCTCCCCCAGCACCTTACCTCTGAATATACAATTAATGATACTGTCCTTAGAACTGTAGATTTCGCTAAATACCTAGAGGTAACAATTCTTAATAATTTGTCGTGGAATGAGCATATCGAGAATGTAATTGGGAAAGCAAATCGTATGCTCCAATTTCTAGGTCGTAATTTAAAACAATGCACTCCAGAAGATAAATGGATTGCATATAAGTCACTAGTGCGTCCTCACTTGGAATATTGTTGTTCTGTATGGGGTCCCTATCAAAAAGGGTTGATGGAGGCATTAGAGAAGGTCCAAAGGAGAGCCGCCCGATTCGTGACAGGTATATGTAGTTGGAGGGAAAGCGTAAGTGCGATGTTGAAAGAGTTAGGTTGGGAAGACCTGGAACACCGAAGACGTTGCTCTCGACGGAAGCTAATTGAAAAAATCACGACTGACATATTTCAGAATGACAGCAAAGAAATATTACTATCATCAACATTCATATCTCGGAATGGCCGTGAAAATAAGATAAGAGAAATCAGGGCCAGAGCCGATTCTTTTCTGTATTCTTTTTTCCACGAGCGATTAGGGAATGGAATAGAAAGGATTTACCGGGCGAGTAAACTTAAAATCCGACTGGAGTAGCTTTCGATAACGCACTCCTGATCTGGGTTTTCAATGGTTTTCCGAGATCACTCCGCGCGAAAGCTGGGATGGTTCCTCACAATAGCCCATGGGCGCCTCCTGCCATATCCCGTATATCCCTTCCAAACTATTACCCTTTCGGATAGGTGCAATGCACCCTCCGCCACACACGTTTAGTGAATTGCAGAGTAATAGTAATAGTAACAGTATCATTCTAGCCAATCTCAATCCCCCTTGGACATAGCCACGTGGTTTATGGACGCTCCCTAAGTGATCATTGCCTACTAGTGTTCAGCGAATGTGGCGTGGTTGCTGTGCATAAGTGCCCTCAAGTGTTCTGTGTCTCTGGTTTTAAACTGTCCTCTTGTCTGTCCTATGTGCGAGGGAGAGTCAAATGAAAACCTTAATTATTTTTAAAAATTTTATGTATTGTGCACATATACAAGTCACTTGTATCATTTTTCGCTGCAGTGTCCTCCACGCTCAATGAATGTCAGCCAACGCTTCCTTAGTGCCTGAATTAACGTATTAAAAAAATCTCTAGGGAGGCGACACAACCACTCTTACGCCGCGGATTCAAATTTCGTTAGTGTTATGGGTCCAAACATATGGGAATCACTTGGAACAGGTTCGGGTGATGGCTTCAACTGCTGCTGTGGTCTCGGGAGTCACGACACAGTGTTCCTGGCATCAGCTACAGACCTCACACCATCTCGAACTCCCTACAGTCTACACCATTCATACACTAGCAGCTGTCACAGAGAGCCATCCCCGTACTATACCTTCATTCTGGGATGAATGTCTACAGGTTTTACACCATGACTTTGCAAAATCCTAACCAGTGAACGTCGTTCTTCATTGGTGCACGTTGCTAGTGGGGCGGCCATCTTTATACTGTTCGTGCGCAGTTGCTTGCGCATCTTGATTGTGCTGCCGCCTATGGGGACATCCGACACATTATTTCAAACAGGCGTACCAAATTACAAACCTAACTATTTGGTTTATGACAGACAGTAAACTTCAGAAGTAATCGGTATAAGGAATACAAGAGCAGTTCCAGTGGGTACCGAGCCATGTTGAGGCGAGGCAGCAGACAAAGCAGCACGTCTTCAACTTACTGCTGAAGAAACAGAAAAGTTTTCATACCCTGCGCAGACTTCAAGGACATTGTCACCAACATTGTTAAGACTGAATTGGAGAAGAGATGTCTTGCCGACTGCGAGGGAAAGGGACTTTGGTATCGAGCCATCTGCAGCAACATCGCAAGCAAGCCATGGTACCCTCACTAGAGTTAAACAGGAAAGATATTACTCTAATGAACAGACCTAGGACAGGACAAACATTATTACGTGACAAAAAATACGTCATGCGGTTGGTGAATTAGTCTATGCACCCATCGTTTAATGCTGTGGAAGATATTTGGTGAACTGCAACCAACATCAATCAGCAAGAACACAACTGCTAGAAGATGGTCTGAATATAACTGACATAACTTCTCTGATGCAATCTCTCTCAGCTCCAAGCAACAAAGTGATCATTTTCCCTGTATGTTACACGTACTAAAGGCGTAATTTAAAATCTATCGAATGTATTGTATGATGTTATTGGCTGTATTAGCCTTTGGCTAAAGCCACCAATAAAAAATAAATAAATTTATAGACCACCGGCGCGCGATTTTTGATTTCATATTACGCTCTTAAGTATTAGAAGCCTGGTATGGAGTAGGGATGTCCCACAAAAGAGTAAAGATGCAATATATAAAACATATTTTGTATCAATTTTAACATATGGAGCAGAAACATGGGTGATGAAGGAGAGAGACAAAGGGAGGGTACAATCGGTGGAAATGAAATTTCAGAGGAGTAGAGTGGGAGTAACAAGAAGAGACAGAATAAGGAATGAGAGAATCAGGGAGATGATAAAGGAAGAACCACTACAACAAAGAATTGAAACATCTAGGCTACAGTGGTACGGGAATGTAAAGAGAATGGGAGAGGAGAGGCTACCATGGAAGATGCTGGACATGGAGCTGAAAGGGAAGAGGCCTAGAGGAAGACCAAGGGACAGATGGATTAAAGGCGTTAAGAAATGTGTGGAGGAAAGAGGAGGAAATTGGGCGTCAGTGGAAGAAGAGAGATGGTGGTTATACAGGAAGCGCTGGCGAGGCTTTTGTTCCCAGCAGACCCGGCCAGCGGCTGGAAGCTGTCCTAGATGATGATGATTACGCGCTTAAGGTTTTCCCTTGACTCTCCCTGGTGCATTGCCTTGCAGTGTGGGTGCTGAGGTGTTGTGTTGTGTGTGGTGTGCAGCAGCGGGATGCGGTGTCTGGTGGTGTGGGCGCTGGCCGCCGTGGCGCTGGCGGCGGGCCCGTGCGAGCCGCCGAGGTCGTTCTCTGGGCCGTGCGCCATCGACGGTGCGGGCGGCTCTCCAGCAGGAGCTGCGCGCGCTGCAGACCCTGCGCCAAGGGCCGGCCCTGCCAGGTGAGTGGAGGCGGCTTCTCCAGCAGGAGCTGCGCGCGCTGCAGACCCTGCGCCAAGGGCCGGCCCTGCCAGGTGAGTGGAGGCGGCTTCTCCAGCAGGAGCTGCGCGCGCTGCAGACCCTGCGCCAAGGGCCGGCCCTGCCAGGTGAGTGGAGGCGGCTTCTCCAGCAGGAGCTGCGCGCTGCAGACCCTGCGCCAAGGGCCGGCCCTGCCAGGTGAGTGGAGGCGGCTTCTCCAGCAGGAGCTGCGCGCTGCAGACCCTGCGCCAAGGGCCGGCCCTGCCAGGTGAGTGGAGGCGGCTTCTCCAGCAGGAGCTGCGCGCGCTGCAGACCCTGCGCCAAGGGCCGGCCCTGCCAGGTGAGTGGAGGCGGCTTCTCCAGCAGGAGTTGCGCTCGCTGCAGACCCTGCGCCAAGGGCCGGCCCTGCCAGGTGAGTGGAGGCGGCTTCTCCAGCAGGAGCTGCGCGCGCTGCAGACCCTGCGCCAAGGGCCGGCCCTGCCAGGTGAGTGGAGGCGGCTTCTCCAGCAGGAGGTGCGCGCGCTGCAGACCCTGCGCCAAGGGCCGGCCCTGCCAGGTGAGTGCGAGAGTCACAGCCCAGGCGAGTTGCAGGCCCACTGTGTCCCTCCAACCACTCCACCACACTGCTGGCCTTGGTGAAAAATGCCACTGCCGTTGGGAAACATTCACAGCTATCTCGTTTCAGTTAAATAATTGGTCCAAGAAAACTCACTTTCAAGGTTTTTTTTTTTTTTTTTTTTTTTTTTTAAGACATCGGAGTTCGTACAAAGATACTACATACAAATGTAAACAAATGCTCCAGTGATTCTAACTTGTAACCACCTTCAAAGCCAAACTTTTCAAAACTAAAACTCAACCAACTCGTCTCTGCCAATCGCTTATATAAGCGTCGCAGAAAATTCCAGAATAATACAAAGACTTCCGACAGACGTGTCTCGAATTCTAACAATACTTAAACAATAAAATCACTTTAAAACAATCAGAATTGATACAAAATCATTCATCATCATAGAAAGCACAGAAATGAAAATTAAATATATTTACACTCACAATTATCCACATAAATCAGTCCAAACTCTCGGAAATTGTCCTCCTAACATCTCAGCTCACATCAATTCTTAGAATTACAAACTTTCAATCAATGCTTCGTGCATAGTACTGTCCTTGAACATGCTTCGTGCATAGTACTGTCCTTGAACATGCTTCGTGCATAGTACTGTCCTTGAACGTTTTTAATAGTATTTCAATAAAAGAATGTTCATTTACACAAATTTAAAATTAATTGTAAGAAAAATAGTTAATATATTCACTCAGCTCCCAGCTTGTTACAAATAATTCTCAAAATACAATTTCATTAAAGGTCTGAGGACCGTTTTAACATGGTCGTCATGAATGGGTGTTCGTCCTCTGCAACTATTGTACGATACTTATTGGCCGTCATGGTGCCTTGCACGAGCTCCACTGGACCCATGGATGTCCACATCAATGTTCCCCAGAGCATAATTGAGCCGCCGCCAGCTTGTCTCCGTCCCGCAGTACAGGTGTCAAGAAGCTGTTCCCCTGGAAAAAGACTGATTCGCACCCTTCCATCGGCATGATGGAGAACGTATCGGGATTAATCAGACCATTTAACGCTCTGCCACTGCACCAACGTCCAGTGACGATGGTCACGTGCCCATTTCAGTCGTAGTTTCCGATGTCGTGGTGATAACATTGGCACATGTATGTGTCGTCGGCTGCGGAGGCCCATCGTTAGAAGTGTTAGGTGCACTGTGTGTTCAGACACACTTGTACTCTGCCCAGCACTAAAGTCTGATGTTAGTTGCGCCACAGTTCGCCGCCTGTCCTGTTTTACCAGTCTGCCAAGCCTACGACATCCGACATCTGTAATGAGGGGTGGCCACCCAACCCCTCGACGTTTGGACGTGGTTTCACCTTTGTTTCGCCACTTGTTGAAGACACTCACCACAGCACTCCCGAAAAGTCATGCAGCTTCCGAAATGCTCGTGCCGAGCCTCTGGGCCATCACAATCTAGCCTCGGTCAAACTCAGGTGGATCGCGCGCCTTTCCAATTCTAAACACGGACAGCACGCTCACTGATACTACATGCACCGTGCGTGTGTCTGACTAGCAGTGATTCCTCGTCAGGTGACGCTGCTATCGCCTGGACGGGTTTATATCGATAGCAGGTAGGTGGTCATTATGTTCCAGCTCGTCAGTATGTATCACCGCTTAGCTCGTGTCCACGGTGGCACTGAGGCTCCGAGACAAGTTCTCAGCGCGTATACAATCTCAGCGGTTAAGGTGTCCGACTGGGGAGCGAAAGGTCCCCGGTTCGAATCCCTGTATCGGCACGAATTTTCACAGGCACTTAACCCGACCTTCACCTCTGGCACAGCTTGCTGTGTAATGTGAAGTACACCAGAACGCTTCCGTGGTTCGGACTCCACGTTAAACTGTAGCTCCCCTGTATCCGGTAGGTTTGCCGGGTTAGGTTAAGGCGGCTACGACAGGGGCGGAATCCGAAGCAAATAGAAACCCTATCACCAGTTCATTCCGACCAGACGTAATTATTAATTATTATATACCAATCAAGACTTTACAAAGTGATTGTTAGAGGAAAATATATAAAATCTACAGCTATAACTGAATCAAAAATATTGGTTATAAAATTCATACATAGTTTGAAACCACCAATAATAAAAGAGAAATAATTACTGTGGGTATATTAATTATGATTATTAAATTATTTTTTCTGTATTGGGATAGCTTCGCATTTTACATTGAAAAATATAATGTTTGAGATTTAACAATTTAACATTTATTTTTTAACGTAATATGTCAATTGTGCATCAAAATCAATACACAAAATTTTACTATCTCCAATCAAAAGAAATGCGTACACGCATTCAGTGTTTGTCTCTATCATGAGACTGATACCAACATCTGGTATGTTATGAAATGTCCCATCAACTATAAAAATAAAACAAAGTCGGGCGCCACCCTGCAAAGCTCAGATTTGCTATCATTACAATAGAAGGGGAGAACCTATGATAAATATTCTTATCTGGGGCAGGGCGACAGTTCACGAGTTCCATCGAAATGAGACAATGAATTGGATTTTTGTTTTGTTTTTGTTTTTTTGTTTTTTTTTTGCTGGGGCTTTACGCCTCGTCGACAGCGAGGTCATTAGAGGCGGGATAGGACTGGGGCAAGGAACGGGAAGGAATTCGGTCATGGCCTTCTTGAAGGAAGCATCCCGGCATTTCCCTGGAGTGATTTGGGGAAACCATGGAAAACCCAAATCACAATGCATTGGAAATATTATAATTCGTATGTTACCGTGTTGATGTGACGATCATTTTACCGCTACTTGTGTGGCGATCATCCACAAGGTGACCGTGTAGACGTCAACTCGATACAGTGTCGACGCACTGTGTGTCGTCAGACACCGATAAAACACTCCAGAGAGCGCCTGGAATCGCGGCCAACACACGCGCTGCGCCTCGAGTACTCCCTGAGTACTTAGAACGCTCGCATACGGCGCCACTGGTACGGGCCCAGGTTCAGCAGCCACCAAGCGAGTGCCGATCGTCAACTCTTGGCCTCGGGACTACTTGTTCCCTCCAGTGCAGCTGCATTTATTTGGAACCCTATTCTTATTGCCACATTCAGACCTGCCTCCCATGCCATTCCCACCAATCTATGCTGTACGCGTCGAAACGTGGCTTCTCTCGCCTCCTCATCAATACTAGTGATGTTCCGATACCATCAAAGTATCGATACCTACTCAAATGAGTAGTACTCAAATTGACTTACGATACTTACTCATATGAGTACTGAAAAAGTATCGATACTTACTCATATCGATACTTTTTTAATTAATGTCGAAATATAAAAATATACGTGACATGTTGCTAAATTATTTACGTATTTTATTTGCCTACTGTAATAAAATTAAATAACACTCAATAAACATTTTTATTTATTAATTAAAATTATAATAAAGCTCACATTGTAAGCAAACATTGAAGGTTTTTGTCTTATCTTTAAATATTTATTTATTACAGTTATAATACTTTTAAAAAGTCTGCTTTCGGAAAGTTTCCCAAAAAAGCAATTGTCCCAAATATTTTGGGACAGCTTGTTTCTTTTGTTTGTCATTGTTTCACCCGCATTAGAAAACAAACATTCACTCAATACTAACGTTGCTCCAACAATAAGATACTGTTGTGCGTATTTATACAGATAAGGAAATATAAGTTTTACTTCCACCACTTTTGTAAATGGATTGCTTTTTAGAGACATTACAGTGTTTGACAAGTAGACAGAGACTTTGTCACTACCGTGCGTTTTCTTTTTCTTTGTGATGTTTTCACAATGAAGCAGCTTCTTCTTCCGATTCACATGGGCTACTTAGTTGCTTATGAACCACATCTTTTAGTTTTTGTGTGGGGCTGCGCGGGAGCGACCATTGGCCAGGTATAGCGAAATGCGCGCCAAGTAGGAGTTTATTACAATGAAATAGGGACCTAAAACAAACTTTTTGAGATTAGATTGCTTATTCTAAGACAGATTTTGTTTGATTTTTAATGCTACCAACTTGACGTCAGTGGGAAATTAATTTCGCAGGCGCGACTGAGTGGCGCAGCAGGGATGATACATTTAGAATTTAACACCGGGTGCGCTTCGATGCTTTCGACAAAGGGCACAAATATTATAAGTGGCGTTCCGTGACAGACGAGATGCCATATAGTAAAGACAAAAATATTATAATCATCTTAATCTACAGACTTTTCTTTCACATTTCAACGTAGTGTCCATTGTTTGCACATATTTTTTGCCATCATTCTGCAAGTTTGAAAACACCCTCACAACGGAACTCCGTTCCAGCAGACGCTAACAAATTGATTACCAACGTCTCTTCCTCCACAGAACCGAGCAGAGTTGGAGGGCGCCACGTCTGGCCTGTAGGGAGGATGTACCCCACCCAGTTGCCCTCATCTTCTACATATTGGCTTGACTAGTATGCGTACGTGCATTGTCCTATTCAAGTGTATGCATGTAACATGCCTTCACAGTAATACGCCTGTCTTCTCTAATGAGTGCATAAACTCTCTCCTTTTTTTTCCTGTGGAGGCAGTTGAAATGTTTCACTCGTTTCGTAACACTGCTGGCGCCCATGCAGGCACATTGATTTCTGCCGTAAATGTAAGCAGTTTCCGTTTTCTCTTTAACAAGGAATACAAAGATCGTACGCTATCGAAACGAAACATTGCTGTCCCGCATTTCGGAAATATTGCCTGCTGCCACGTGATAACAGCAAACGACGTTACAATCTGACAACACGTCTTTACAGTTTGTGTTTTCGACCCTGCTGTCATTTCGTTACACTGCTGAAATTTATATGATTTACAGTGGGTTGCTCAAGACTTCCCGCATGGTCCTCGTGTTACGAAATGGGCGAAGTAGCTTTTTTTTGTCATTTTCGTGGAGTGGTGTAGTTTATTGCGCAGGCGGAGGCCTCTACGCTTACAATAAGACTGCAGTGAGAATAAAGTCTCTTCATTTAAGATATTTCTGGAAAAAATGAGTTTGCGACACTGTTAATGATCTATAAAAAAAAGGTAATAACTATTTTTAAAATGTATGTTCCCTTTCTGTCTCTCTCTCTGTTTGTCTGTCTGGATGACCTGGTAGTTACGTGTATAATATAGGGTATGTTTGATGTGAAGTCTAAATTTAAGATGAAATTCTCCACAAATTTGTATCCGTTTTACGTTCAGCGTTATCCCGAAAAAACTACACGTAGTCCTCTATTTCAGTGCTTCCCAGTTAGTGATACACGTACCCCCACGATGATCTCGTCGCTAAAGTAATCTCTACGACACTTAAAAAAACTCGACTGGGATGAACGCATTTATTTATTTATTGTTTCAGGTATGAGGAGTGCGTGAGGTACTTGAAGTGGTTCTCGGGAAAAGTAACCAGAACCACTGCTCTGTTTCTCTTACGTGATTTTCTAACTGGTCGGTCGCAGTATGTCGTTGTAGACGGGGAAGCCTCTTCTAAACCTGCAGCGATTCGCATAAGAGTGTATCGAGGTTATCAGCTCTTTGCTCGCGTATGCGGGCACTGTTTGCTTCAGCGGAGAATATATTGAGCGGTTTCTTCTTCTTCTTTGGGGACATCCTTTGCCCTCCCTTCCCTGAGCATACTAGGGACTTACCGCCACACGGCCCACTCCTGCGGGAGTGGAACCCCCTGGCGCAAGATTTAGGATTGCTCCTGGGCCTGGCTAACCTAACGGTGACAACAAGGGTCCAGAGCAATATCCCTCCTTGTTAGTTACCTCAACAGTAGGGCATGTCTTCCGCGGCTGACTTTCTCCGCACTACTACAGCGGTGACGTCACTGACTCTCCACGCTCGCCCTCACCAGTTACAGCCGAACCACAGGACTCACCAAGGAAGTTGCCTTCACAACTCCTCCGAAGAAGACCATGAAGACATCAATGCTGGGATAACATTCTCAAAACGCAGTGCAGCAACTCCTACTACAGGCAAAGCCCACACGAAGAGGATGGTTAAAGCCTGTATGAGAAAGATGTCTACACGACTCCCAAAAGAGACATCCAAGAAGTCTAGAGGTTGGACGACACTGGTTAATGCAGTCCAATCACAAATTTCCCCTTCTCAGAGCCTCCCTACAGCCGATCCCTCTGGTGCCACCGAGATGACCGGAACTGATAATGATGATGAGCAGCAAAACCTTCCACTGTCAAACCAACCAATTGATGATGGCTTCGAGCACCCGCGGCGTACAGCAAAAGCCGCTACTTCAGCTCAGAATCTCTCAATGGTTGAAACAGCCAACAAGTTTAAGCCACTACAGACAGATCCTTCACCAACAGTATCACACCAACACCAACTGAACCGAGATCGGCGCACATCCCACCGATTGTAGTCCAATTTGAGGAAAACTATAAGACCCTGCATGACAGAATAGAAGCAGTCGTGAAGAGTTCTTTTGCCGCCAAGACCGCCGGCGGTGACAAAATAAAGTTCACATTCACCACAGTAGAAGATTACACTGCTGCCACAGGGATGCTACAGGAAAGTGGGACCCCGTACTATACATTCCCTATTGGAGCAGTGCCACTACTGAAGGTGGTCTTCAGGGGTATTCCCAGAACCCTACCGACAGAAGACCTTAAAGACGAACTCACCGAGATGGGTTTTACTGTCCAGACTGTAGCCCAACTCCGACGCCCAGGCAGCAATGTGTTAATGCCACTGTTCTTAGTGGTGCTGGCAGACGTTCCAGAAAACAGGGGCATATTTGGGGTGGACAAGATCTGCCACCTCAAAGTGCAGGTAGAAAAACTCCGGTCAACAGCTGGCCCAACCCAATGCTTTAACTGCCAGCGCTTTGGCCATCAGGCGAAAAACTGCAAAATGCCTCCCATCTGTGTGAAGTGCGCGGGACAACATGACTCCAACCTGTGCAACACACAGAAAGGAAAAGACGTTGCTAAATGTTCCAATTGTGGAGGTGGTCATGTTGCTAGTTATAAAGGCTGCACGGCCTACAAGAGGGCTCGAGATAGGCAGAGGGGTCTAGTGACTGAGAAGGAAAAGTTACCCCCCAACCAATCTCATACTTCAACCCAAAAAGGAGCGTCGTCTAAATCCTTGCAGGATACTGTTCAACATCAGCCTCTGGAACAAGTCCAAGCTACTGAGAGCTCCAAAGAGAAGACCACCAAGACTCTACCCAACACCGCCAAGACGCAGACTATTAAGAAATCACGAAGAAAGCGTAAAACAGGTAGGACACAAACGCAAAATCGAGACGATGGGAAGTCAGCACCCTCAAGTGAGAACCAGGATACGGCATTAGCGAGTCCTACTATGCCAACTGAAACCCCAGGTGATAATATCACGGAATCTGTGAACATCGCCGAGAAAACGGTCTTAGTACCGCTTGATGGAATGACCACCAGGCAGAGAAGAACGCAATTTCCTAACCAGAAGTTCAATCAAAACGATGCCGAGGGCATGGTGAATGGAAGTTTCGAGAGGCTTACTAACATGCTAGAGACAATCATGAAAATGATGTGTACTCTTACTGAGCAGCTGGGAACTCTAACCACAGCGATGACGAAAGCCCTGGCTGCCCCAAAATGCGCACATTGCACACATAATGAATAGACGAATACCAATGTATCTCCTATCTTTGTGTATATGGAACGCAAATGGCATGCGCAGCCAAGTACATGAGTTCAGGCAATTCCTCCATGAACAGTCAATAGACGTGTGTCTTGTATCTGAGACTCACTTGAAACATGGACTAAATACCCCTCGCTAATTACAATTGTTACCGCAAGGACAGGCCTACTGCTGGCGGCGGAGTCGCAATCTATATTAAAAGAACCATCCCTCATCAGGAAATTGTTTTGCCAGCCATGCAACAAATAGAAGCTGTGGGTATCAAAGTGGTCACAGACAGCGGTCCACTAACCATAGTCTCAGCATACCGGCGACCGCGCGGATTCCCATTCGAAGCGGACCTCACGGCTCTGACTTCCATTCGGGGTAAATTACTAGTCGGAGGCGATTTAAATGCAAAGCATACCGACTGGAACAGTAGAGTTGCAAACCAGGCGGGAAACTTACTGCGACGATTGACTAATAGACACAATTTGTGTGTGGTTGGGCCAGAAGAGCCCACATTTTACCCACACAATGGTGGCAGACCAGATGTTCTTGACATAATAATTACAAAGAATATTCAAGGCTTCATGGCAGCCTCATCAATTAATCGGCTGTCATCAGACCACTGCCCGGTCATGGTTGAGATCGACATCGGACCATGGCAATATATGGAAGAAACCAAGCCAGATTTTCAAAGAACAAATTGGAGACTGTACCAAGAACTACTTCAAACCGAATTCAATGATATCAGGGACATAGGTAACATTGACGATGCCGTACAAAAATTTGAAATTGCTGTGAACAACACATCTGCAGCCGCGACGCCACTGAAGACCTCCAAGCCGCTACTCTCCCTACAGCTACCCCCGCAACTCTTGGCCCAAATCCGCCACAAAAATAGGGTTGCAAAAGAATGGAGGCAGACAAGAATCCCAGCCACGAAACGTCTACTGAATCGCCTACAAAGAGAAATCAAAGTCTCTCTGTTACAACATAGAAACCGACAGTGGAGTGCACGAGTCTCGATGTTGGATACAGACGACGGAAGTCTATGGCTGCACACTCGGAAATTCACTAAACGAAAACGCCGACTCCCACCACTCCATGGAGAAAGGGGAATAGCTTACAGCCCGGAGGAGAAAGCTAATGCATTAGCTGATACTTTCGAGAAGAATTTCCGCCCATCCCAAAAAGATGTGAACTACCAACACCTGGCAGAAGTGCGCCGCCGATTGCAAACTTACCTAAATGCTGAAGACGATTACGAAATCGACCCCATCACTCCGGAGGAAGTTGCAAGTTGCATATCCAAACTTCCTCCTCGGAAAGCCCCGGGTCGTGACAAAATTATAAATCTCCTGATCAGGAAACTCCCACCTGGGGCCATCAAGTACCTTACAGAAATCTTCAACAAAATATTAAGGCATCAAGTATATCCTCACAGCTGGAAACACGCGGTGGTAGTTGGGGTGCATAAGAGTGGCAAAGACCCACACTTCCCCAACACTACAGGCCCATCAGCTTACTACCGGCTATCAGTAAAGTCTTCGAGAAGTTATTGCTTCGGCGACTGTACACGCACATTGAAGACAACAACATCATCCCTGATCATCAGTTGGGTTTTAGAAGAGGTCATTCTACCACGCAGCAACTCATGAGGGTTGTAGAAATGGCGACTAGAGCCTTCAATTTCAAAGAGTACTGCGGACTGGTAATGCTAGACATATCCCGTGCATTTGACTCGTGTGGCACTCGGGACTATTACTCAAGTATATGAGCAGGGGTTCCCAGGGCCTTATGTTAAACTTCTAAAAAGCTACCTCTCCGACCGTTCCTTCAGTGTTCGCGTAGATAAAGCATTCTCCACCAGCAGACAGATCAGGGCTGGGGTCCCGCAAGGCTCCGTCCTTGGACCTGTCCTGTACTCGCTCTACACTGCCGATGTTCCTAACAACCTGGGGTTGAGGTCGCGACGTACGCGGATGACACGGCATACTTCACCTACAGTCGCAGCAGAGTTATTGCCACTAGACGCCTCCAAGAGGTATTGCAGAAAACTTTATCCTGGGCTAGGCGATGGAGAATCGAATTAACGCGACAAAGACACAGGCCATAATGCTAACGCGTAGACTTGACACCCGGTTCCAGGCAATACCACCGCCTAAACTACAGTTGGATGGAAATGACATCGCCTGGTCGTCGACCGCTCGCTACCTGGGCGTCACGCTTGACAGGAGACTCACGTGGGGCCCTCACATTGAGGACGTTCGTCGACGGGCAAGCGCTAGACTACAAGAATTATTCCCTTGTTAAACAAAAACAGTCTCCTTCCACCGCCCGCAGGAGTCAGAGTCTATACAGCCCTCATCAGACCAATAATCGAATATGCCAGCCCAGTGTGGGCCTACGCAGCTGACTATCATATACAAAGGCTCCAAGTCATTCAGAACAGAGCATTAAAAAGAGCTCTGCACCTTCCGAGCAGGTTTCCAACCACCCTCTACATGAGGCGACATTACTGCCTAAACTTAAAGAGAGATTTCGACAAATCGCAAGAAATTTTTAAAAACTCCATAAAGACAAACAACCCAGTGGTACGTAACATCGGACAATATGACCCTACTATTGGCCGACATAAACGACCTCTAAACCTACTCTACTAGACTCACCATCATGAAGAACCACCATACGTGAAGCGAAAGAAAAATCTTTGTTAATAGGAGAAAATGTCCCAGGACAAAACTCCACTAAACACTGCCAACAATGGAAAGGCAGAGACTGGTGACATGGCAGATGTTACTTCGGGCGTTCTCAAGGAAGTGTAATAGGACCACTTCTTTTCTTAATTTTTATAAACGATCTCGGTGACAACGTTAATTGCAGGATGCGATTTTTTGCTGATGATGCACTTATTTATAGGGAAGTGAGGTGCTCCGACGATTGCTTAGAAATTCAGCGCGATCTGGATGTTATTTCGGAATGGTGCCGTGAATGGCAGCTTACACTTAACTGTAAAAAGTGCAAGGCAATGCACATAAGTAATAAAAACACCCCGCTTGCTCAGGAGTACAAAGTTAACAATTCAGTTGTTGACACTGTGGATTCCCTGAAGTATCTAGGTGTAACAGTACAAAGCAACACGAAATGGGACTTACACATAACTTCAGTCGTAGGCAAAGCTAATTGAAAACTACGTTTTATAGGTCGTATTTTGAGAAGTTGTAATGCTAATACAAAGGAAATAGCATACAAAACACTAGTGCGTCCGCATTTGGAATACTGTTGTGGAATTTGGGATCCGTATCGCAGGGGATTGATTGAAACATTAGAGAAAGTACAGAGAAGAGCGCTCGATTCGTGACTGCTAGTTACAGTCCTTACGTAAGTGTCACGGAGCTGATTCGTGGGTTGGGCTATGATTGTTTGGCGGACAGACGACGTCGTTTTCGTTTGAATTTGCTGGAGAATATGCGAAAATCTTTAAGTTACGAGTGCAACGAAATACTTCTTCCGCCAACCTATTTAGGTCGCAATGACAGGAGGGATAAGATTAGAGAAATAAGATGCCGTACTGATTCATTTATGTATTCGTTCTTTCCTCGATCTGTTCGGGATTGGAATGCGCAATTAGGATTGGTGCTTAGCACCTTCTGCCACCCACAGTATTTGTGATTTGCAGAGTATAGATGTAGATGTAGATGTAGAAGCCAAGACCCACGAGGAGGAACGACACTGGGTTCAGTTGCACGAGTCTCTCGAAGGGTGCATGTGTGTTTAGAAGTTTATGCGCGAAGCGAAAGAAACAGACAAGGCCTTTTGTTGTTGTTGTTGTTGTCGTCAGTCTTTCGAGTGGTTTTGATGCAATTCTCCATCCCTTCCTATCTTGTGCTATCCTCTTCATCTCTACATACCACTTACAACCCACGTCCTCAATTATCTGCTTCATATATTCTAATCTCTGTCTTCCTCTACAGTTCTTACCTTCGACTATTCCCTCCGCTAACAAATTAACCAATCCAGCTCGTCTCAATATATATGGAGAGAAAGAATGAGAGAGATACGCTACTGAACGCAGTGAGATTTAAAATCGTACGAGTTTGGAGTCTCGGGCGCTGTTTATTTCTGGACGAACAGCCGCGCACTCGATTGCCCCCCGTCGCCGGTGTTGTTAATGTGTCGTAATTAACTAATTTCAAAGCAATTAAACTGAGTCGCAAAAGTTGACGCAATGTAATGAGCCGCAGAGTCTGACTTCGCGCTGTCTGTAGTGACTCGTGTTTCACGCGAATCGCTCCTCACATGAAGCGAAATAGGGGCACCAAAATGGGGAACAAGGAGTGGAGAGGGGAATAATTAATTGTGTTTGCAAACCGGGAGACGAGAAATTCATGATTGAGACGGCAGCTTGGAAGGGGGTGGAGTGGGTTTCTCGTTAATTGGATATAAAGCCGAGAAGCGTTGCAGGCAGCTGAGACAATTTCGATGCAGCAAACATCTGCGCGTTTAGTTACAGCTGACAAGTTGCATGGGCTGTCTCGCATGGTATACACTGCGCTTGGTCAGTATGTTAGACACCTCGGAGGTGGGCTGCTGCAGGGTCTCGTGGGCTCTTTTCAGCCGACTTAAACTAAAGGGGAGGGAAGGGGAGTGGAACTCGGCCGTGGTCTTGTGGGGAACCATCCCAGTGTTCACCTGGAACGACTGCGGAAGACCACGGAAAACCCGTCAGGATGGCCGGCCGATTGTTAGGTAGGAAAGCGAATTCTCTTTCCCCCTAACTCGGTCTTTCAGTAATGTGTGTGTTTCTTTTTTTTTACAAATTTCATTCTTGCCAGGTAAAGCCTGTGAGGCGGATTTCTGAAGGGTCTCTGTGACCCTTTACAGCTGATTACCTAAAGCGAAGAGGGAGGCAAGTCGGCCGTGGCCTTGTAGGGAACCATTCCGGCATTCGCCTGGACTGACAGTGGGAAACCATGGTAACCCCAGTGAGGATGGCCGGACGGGAATTGACCCCCGTCCTCCCGAATATTAGGTTGGAGGTCAAATTTCCCCTCCTCCTAAAGTGAAATGAGAAACATTGTAGTGTGAACTAACAATAAGCAACTGTGAGAAAGCTAATCGTGAATTGAAGGGGTATATGACGCCCTCAACGAGTCAAACAATTGATTCTACATCTCCGGAATTTACAAAATTGTGGGTGGCAGAGGGTGATTTGCACCAAAACTAATCTCAACTCTGTGCATTCCAATCCCGAATGGTACGAGGGAAGAGAGAATTCATATAAGCCACTGCGACAACTTACTTTTCTTATCTTTCCTTTCACTGCGACTCAGATAGGTTGGTGAACGAAGTATTTCAACTCACTCATAAATGAAAATGGTTGTACGCATGTTTATCAATAAGTCTATACGAGACCTAGGTCGTCTGTCTGCTGTATTTTCTTGACTGCAATAATAAAAAATTCCTTTCTTTTATTCTGCGGTAGTGGGTCTAATCCGAGCACCAGGTATTATTTTTGTTTGTCTGCTGCTTTTCTTTAGAGATTGAGTTACTTTCCACGAGGTAATTATCTACCAGTGTCAGAATTCCCGATGGCCTCTTCGGTAAAATGAGAAATTAACTGAAGTAGTCCGTGTCCTACCTAGGCCGCAATTTAATACAGTATATACCGCCACCTGAATAGATTGTATAGAAAGCGCTAGGACGTCCTCACTTAGACTATTTCTCTTCTGTATGGGGCTCCATATTAGGAGGAGAAGCGTAAGTAAGATGTTGAAAAAGTTAGGTTAGAAAGATCTGGAACACCGAAGGCGTTGCTCTCGCAGAAAATAATTGGAAAATTCACGACTGACTTATTTCAGCAAACACACACCAGCAACTTTCATATCCAGGAATGACCGAGAAAATAAGATAAGCGATATCAGGGCAGGGGAGAAAGCGTAAGTGCGATGTTGAAGTAGCTAGTTTGGATAGATCTGGATCACTAGGCGTTACTCTGGTCGGAGGATAATTCGAACGTCAGCGACAGACCTATTAGTGGATGATAGCAAAGCGTCAATATTCATAAACAGCAATGACCTAGAAAATCTTGAAAAGAGTAACTAGGGCCAGAACCGATTATTTGTTTAGCCGTTTTTTCCAAGTAGCAGTTAGGTATCGGAATGGGGAGGATCTATCGAGTGAGTAAACCCAGAATCTGACAGGAGTTGGCCTCCTGCCATCCTGATGCGTGTTCCACGGGGTCCCCTGGTCACCAGACACGGACGCCGGGATGGTTACATTAGACAGCCCATGGACGCCTCCTGCCGCATCACGCCCTCGCACGTTTACCCAATCACATCCGTGTAAGGCACCCTCCTCCATCCACTTTGTTGTAAATCGCAGTTGCACTAACACGTGCTTCCGTTCAAAGGACCGCCCCAACAAATAACTTCATACGGTCAAATATAGCTTGAAGGACTTGAACAAGCTAGCTTCGCTTATTAACTTCCTCTGAAAAACAGCGGGTAGCGGTAAGGGGAACAGCGAGCTCGGAATCAATAAAGCTAATTGAAGACCAGTGGGCGACGGAGCATAATTAGCTGCGAACAAAATACAGCAGAGCAGCAGGGACCGACTGGAGAGTTTCCATCGTTAGGAGAAACTCCAACAGCTCGCCGCGACATCTCAATTAGGGAAACGACTCCAAGCAACAAATATCCTCATCACAAGCAAGCGACATTACGTAAGACACGAAGACTGAAAAAGCAGAGGGTAACACTGATCCAGGGGGGGGTTGGTTGGTTCCCTGTCGCATCAGAGAGTGCCTATTACTACCATTTTTGTCTTTGATTGCGGTTAAGATCACGGAGATTTAAACGATCTTAGTATTGACGACGAGCAAAGCGAGGCTTCGATAGATCGAAGTGACCAGTGTGTGGTCGCTGCGGGATCGTGGCAGAGGTGGAAAGTTGCTGGTGTGAGAGTTTGATACGAACTCTAGTCAGTTACAGCGGTTCAGGATTAGAATATAGTGGACATTCGAACTTAAATCGTAATATCGATCTCAAAAAAATTGCTTTAGATAGCATTTGCTACGCTGATAAAAAATTGGTATGTTCAATTTTTAGTAAAAATGAGTCCTTCACACTTAAAAAGTAAAATAGATTTCCTCCTCTATTCAGTCCGTAAAGTGGCTCTAATCGGAGTTTGCAGGTAAATCCAACTTCATCTTTCACCGTCGCGCCGTCACCCTACTTTAAATAATTTCCGTAGCACACAGTTAAAATAAAAATACTTTTGTTAAACCGAGCCTAGCATCCGGGAGGGTACGGGTTCTAATCCCTATTTCGGCTCTCCGTGGTTTCCTGGAAACAGTGCAGGGGAAGGCTGGGACGTGTAACATTCCCACACCTCCTGCTAATTAATTTCCGACTAATTTATTTATTATCGGACCTCTTTGCCTAAGATTGACTGCATTCTTTCCATCATTTAATCAGGTAAAGGGGTGAAACAAATACAAAGAAAATAAAATTCAGTTAGATGCAAGAAAATGATTTGAATTATATTCTGATAAATGGTACACTGTGACACACTATAGGTTTTCTGCAGATATATCAAACACATATTTTGAATTCACTAATCATCTTGATAAGCAAATTACAAGTTCCTTCTTCATATACTTAATTTACTTTACAAACTGTGAGCGAGAGTGATGTATGGCAGATACACAGAGAGAGAGAAACAGAACATAATATGGGCTTACATCATGAACCCGCGCGGACCGACATCGCGTAGCACTGGACAAAACTGGTCAAGACTGAGGGCCTCTGGTCCCACTGTGAGGCCTCATATAACACCCACCTAACGGTATTTGGGTGGGCTGATCTTCTTCTGGGGAGAGTACTGCCAACATTGGAGTCTTACTTCCCCGTTGATGAGAACACAGAGTTCCGCCGATACTACCCCACCCGAGAGGTAACCTTTGTGTTTGTGGGGTGGCTACTGTACCATCCTTATCCCCGCCAAACTCTGGGCGGAAGCAGGGTGCCCGAACTTCTCCAGCATGGCTTAGCCGCCATGACAGTAATCAGTAGCCACTTGAAAATCTTAGAATAATCTTATCAATCTTATATATAAAATTCTCGTGTCACAATTTTCGTTCCCATACTCCTCCGAAACGGCTTGACCGATTCTCATGAAATTTTGTGAGCATATTGAGTAGGTCTGAGAATCGGCCAACATCTATTTTTCATCCCCCTAAATGTTAAGGGTAGTCATCCCCTAAATTTTTTTATTTTATTTTTTAGACAAAATTTTTATTTTTTATTTTTTATGATACAACATACAAAAATACATACAATCCTAAATTTTCACCCTTCTACGATCAACCCTTATTTTTTAATAGCCATTTTAGTAATTCTTTTTGGATACACCGGGTGGAACTGGCAAAACATTTGTTATTTCGCTAATTCTTGCTGAAATACGATCAAATAATGGCATCGCATTGGCCATTGCATCATCGGGCATTGCAACAACTTTATTGGATGGAGGCAGAACAGCTCATTCAGTATTTAAGCTGCCACTAAATATTCAGAATAACCCTGACGCAGTATGCAACATTAAGAAACAATCGTCCATGGCCACCGTGCTGAAACGGTGTAAAAACATTCGCTTGAGGCGTTGAACAGGACATTGAAAGATATTAAAAACAACGACAAACTATTTGGCGGAACTCTGTTGGTCCTTTCAGGTGATTTCAGTCATTCCACGTTCAACATACGCTGATGAGATCAACGCTTGCTTAAAATCATCTCCATTGTGGCGTAATGTTGAAAAATTACAGCTAAAAGTAAATATGCGCGTTCAAATGCTGCAAGATCTATCCGCTGAAACATTTTCAAAAAAACTCTTAGATATCGGTGATGGAAAAGTTGCTATAGATGAAAGTGGATACGTAAAATTACCGACCGATTTCTGCACAATCGCTGATTCGCAAGATACTCTCATTGAACAAATATTTCCCGATGTACACATACAGTACATAAATCATGAGTGGCTTGCAGAAAGAGCAATTTTAGCGGCAAAAAATGTAGACGTTTTGTTATTTTTATATTCCCCATCGTTCACAGCGCTCCATGCCTATTTCACGCATATACCACATTCTTACATACATACAATATACACATTCTTACATACATACATACTTACAATAAGTAAGCTATTTTTTGTCTACACTAGAAATTACTTGAAAGTTATTTATATGGCAAAACAACGTTTGCCAGGTCAGCTAGTCTTATATATAAAAATCAATGTTTGTTTGTTCGTCTTCTATGCATTCATATACCACTTATCAGATTGCAATCAAACTTTGGAGAGTTATCGAGTGTGCGTCTGGGAAGGTTCCTGTGAAAATTTTTTTCCAAAAAGTCACCCCCTATTCCCCATAACACCCCATAATTTAGGCAAAACCACATTTTTTATCCGATTTAGATAGGAATTTGTACACTTATACTTTAAAACAAACAGAAAAATACTGCCTACATATGGTTTCCGAATATTCATCCCCTCTCCCCCTTTCCACCCCCATAATTTAGGCAATACCACAATTTTTATCAGATTTAGATAGGAATTTGTACACTTATACTTTAAAACAAACAGAAAAATACTGCCTACATATGGTTTCCGAATATTCATCCCCTGTCCCCCTTTCCACCCCCATTACGTTTTTACCCCATAATTTAGGCAAACCACATTTTTTTATCCGATTTAAATAAGAATTTGTACATTTATACTTTAAAAAAGAGAGAGGAATACTGTACACATTAATTTCACAAAAACCCAATCCCTCTCCTCTCTTTCCACCACCTTAATTACCACTTCTTCCCCATAACACTCCATAATTTAAACAAACCCGCAAACCGTTCGTCCGTTTACGGTGAAGCTTTGGTGAGTTGTCGACGGGATGGCGGAGAAGGTTCCTGTCAAAACAAATAAAAAACCCACCCCTCCTCCCCATAATTTAGACAAAACCACATATTTCATCAGATTTCAATGGGAATTTGCACACTTATACTTTGAAGCAAACAGAAAAATACTGCCTGCAAATGTTTTCCAAAGCGCATCCCCTCTCACCCTTTCCAACTGAAAATGAATGAAACAGCAGCTTAAAATTTATATGTAAATATTTTTTCATTTAATCTATGTCAACTCAATCTAACTCAAGTCCAGCAATAGTGAAGCATTGCCGGGTGAGCTAGTCTTAGAATAAAAATCTTTCCGCCTCACTCTCGCTACGTAATTCGAATTACTTAATCCTATCCTTATTTTAATAAAATACTACTTCTTAAAGTCCCTAATTATGGCTTCAAATATTTTGTGACATCACAGACGGTTTCTGAAAGATCACCTTAAATATTTAAAACAGAATCCTCATAGGTTACCGCTTCTTAAAGGACCACTAATATATTTCAGGAATAAAAATTAACAGTTACTCACTAATGAAGCTTCTCACCTTGGCTCTTCTTCACGTGAGTTTACTTGTGCCTACCTGGACTATCATCAAGTAGATAACAAAATATAAGGCTCTTTTCCTTCGGTCGCGGCCACTTCAAACCTTCTTCCGAAATTTACAAAAGTTTAGGAGGAAATCCCAAAACTACTAAATGATTACTGATGGTTAAAGATTAAATAATTTCCATTTAAGTCTGTAATGCACAGCTTTCTTTAAATTTCTTAGACTCACCGACCGGTATATTATTTAGCTTTCTGTCAGAAGATGCCTTACACGACAGATTTTTCACCAGGTAAATAATTTCTCTTTCTCCAAAAAACCGAAAGACAGTTCTGCTACGACCGCAAATAATCCCTCGAAATTTCTTACTACTGTTCACTAACAATCCCTATCCATTTCTTTCAATATCACACAATTGCGCAACATTGTAAATTTACGATTTCAATTTACTAAAGGTCCTATCAATTTCTTGCACAGTTGTTGCACAATTATAACTTATAAAATCAACTTTATGGTTGATTCACAACTTTTAAAGTGGAACAGAATTTAAACAGCAGGATAGATGTGGAAATTTTTTAACAGTTCCGCAATCGCTACGTGTCGACTAAGAATCAATTTTTATTGCTTCCCTAAACCTGACCCGTTTTGGTCAAACTCGTATAAACTTAGCTCTTGCTAGCTTTGACGAAAAATGCCTAACTCGAGTGATTATATTAAAACCCTCACTTTTGATGAATAACAACAATAAAATACCAGACAACTAATTATTCCCCGAATATGACAAAAGACCAATTCAGAGAGTTACCGCAAATAACTACATGGAAACGCTAATCTCAGATACTGTCACAAAAATTAAAACTTTGCTCTGGACCGAATGTCCTACTACCGACTGGCGATGAAAACGCAGTGCTTGGTGTCTGCCCTTCTGTTTATAACTTCTCTATACTGACGCTTCTTCCGATGTAATTCCTCGACGCGCATGCACACGCAGGAAAGATCGCGTAGCAATGTTTGCCACTACGCGTGCATCCTAACATTACACCACGCTCGCAATTCACATATCCTACGACAAAACTCAGACTATGTCTTAAAATACTCTCTGTAAAGCCCTAGAGCCATGACAGGATCATTTACGTCCTAATTACTTCCCGTTCCAGCAGTGTCTGAGGACTCGACATGAAGTCTTCACGGGTGTACCGCCGGATAGTGTTTCGACGACTAGCTCTGTCGTCTTCATCAGGTGTCGAGACATCTGCACAGATCGGCTGACCGTCCGATACTGAGACAGCGTCATCTGTTGTAGCATGGCTACGGTAATTTTGGCAGCTCCAGGGTTGAACCCTTCTACTGCTCTCTGTGTCTGATTTTTTGAACTTGAGGTTGTACAGAAGTGAGTCTAATTTGTAGACGCTGGTGGAATGAGGACGGTGATGAGCTGGGTGAGCAGTGTCACCACCGCCGTCAGTTGATCACTGGGTCCGGTACGGCATGTGTGGCAGGTTCTCGCTGGCCGACCCACCTGTAGGCCGGCTGGCTGCCGACTGAACCCTAGTGTTTTTGTCGCCGTGAGCCGGTCTTGGTGACGCGGTGCGGCCCGTGTATGGAGCCCGCGCGTTGTCGTCGGTTTATCGGTGTGGGGTGGCTTGCTGGAGCTGGTCTCCTGCTGGGCTCTTTTGGGCGCCGTGTCGGCTTTGGAGCGATACTTCACCTTAAGCTGCTTCTTCTTTTCACAGCCAGAGAAGCAGGCTGCATGGTTTAGTCCGCAGTTGCAGCAAACAGCCTCTTTCCTGGCTGTGATACATTCGGCTGCACGATGATCAGCCCCACATCTGGTGCATCTGCTCCGGTTTTTGCAGTCCCTCGCGTCGTGCCCGTGTAGCTGGCAGCTGAATCATTGCCGGAGCTCGGGGGGAGAGGGCTTCTTCTTGGTGACCCTCGCCCTCGGCTGTGCCTCAACAGTCGCAGGCGCAGAGAGCGGTTGTTTCTGCGGGCAGGTGTAGAGGCCCATGTCCTGCAGCGTCTCGCAGGTCCTCTCCAGGTCCGTCGGGCATGATGCAAGGATCTTGAGTCCTCCGACCACTGGCCAGCAGAATATGGGAAGCTCAGTTGCTAACAGCAGCTTGACGTGAAAGTATGACGTCCTAGCCAATATCGTGACGTTGTTGAAGTCAACCCTGTGGCCCATGCTCCGTGATCGCTGACTTGCTATACTGTCCCAGGTGAAGAGAGCGTTTGTGCTGCTGCCCGCTATACTCGCGGCTGCCTGCTTGCAGGTGCGCGCGGGCGTGCTGCTGCCGTGGGACGCGGCCTCGTTCGAGCCGTCGCTGCCGCGCCTGCTGCCCGCGTTGCGCCTCTCCGCGGCGCGCGTCCTGGAGCGGTTCGCCATCAACGTGACGCTGGTGCCGCGCGACTCGCGCTGCGACGCGCAGTACTCGGCCGTCGTCGCCGTCGACGCGTACGCCTCCAGCTGCGTCCACCTGCTCATCGGACCCACCTGCGAGTACAGCCTCGGTGAGTCCCCGCCATCTAACAACCCGTTCACTACTCACAATGTTCATCGCAAGATGAAGACAGCACTAAAGCTTCTCTTCGCAAGGCCGGAATCGAACTGCCGAATCACATGCGGTCTGACAGTTTATCTAATAAGCGGTCCCTCTATTTTGAAAACGTGTTTCGAATCCAATTTTCTTAAATGACACGGCCGTGATAATTACCTCGTGCTGTGTGGTTAACGCTTGCAAACGTCGTCGGAGTGTTCTGCTGCTGCCCGCTATACGCGTGAGTGTGGATGGCTGTCTACCTACAGGTGTGCCCACTAGTCCGAGGGGCCAGGTTTTAACAATTCCTTTACCATGACACTTTTTCACAAAGAATTTTCACGACGTCCCCAAAAAATGAAAGCTGGACAACGAGTGACAGCAGAAGTGACAGATAAACTATCACAGCATCGGGGCGCTATCTAGTGTTACCGCGGCATGGTGCACCCCAGGCTGTAAGTACAACTGGAATGGAAACTTGTTCATTGGAGTCGGACATTGTTCCGATACTGTCTGTCAATTTTATACACTCAGTTTTTTTACTTACTCGTGGTAGTTTGTGAACCATATCCTTTACTCTTACAATAATTTACCAACATCGCAATTTTAATCTTGTTTACTTTCCGCGAATAAATCGATTTCTCAGTTGAAAAATTATGAATGTAATTGTCTTTTGATACTGGCAGGTGACCGTGCCAAGAATTAAAGCACAGTAGAGGCTTCACGAGGCTGACAAACGGTACCGGATTGGTGGAGGTAGAGATCCGTACCTCTCACTCAGGCCCTGCGCAGGAGTTTCGTAGCGGAATGAAGACCGGTTACCCACACCACTACCAATATCACGACGACGACACTAACAACACCACACCAACACATTCTAATCAACAACAAAAATTTAAAAGAGAAATGTAATTTAGAGAGTTATTTGTTTACAGATTACTAATTATTTAATTATTCATTGTAACATTTAAGGCATACATGAGTTATTATGAAAGGCCAGTTTGCAATTAAATGAAGGGCGGCACAGTTTATTGCAATATGCTTAATATAATTTCAAGATTATACACAGTCTACTGTAAAACTCGTATATTCTTGGACAATGGGCACTGAGAGGTCGGCTTGTTCTTCGTGGGTTGCAGATACTGATCAAAGTCGCGACGCAGTGAAGGAACAGCTGGTGAGGAGGCCTCGGGACGGTTAGTGGTGAATGAGACTTCACACCGCCGCGTCTCTCGTTCCAGAGTTCCCGCTCCCCTCTCGACATAAATAGGGAACGGTGCGTCTCGACCCCAGAAGGTGGCTTTCCACGGCCCGTGCATTTGGCGGCCGCACCGGTCTAGATATGAAAGCGGGCCTCGGGAATGGAGCCGCCTCTATCCGTCGCCCAGTCGGTAAACATCAAACGCCCGGGTAGCTGAGACGACACTAGGCACCGTGGTGGGAGGTGGCGAGGGCTAGCCTGTGGCAACTGGGCTTCCTGGCCCGGCCTGCGAAACCACGCGCCATGGGGAGTCGCCATAAGAGAGACCCGTCGAGGTAGTGAGACGAGCCTCGGCTTCCGTTCCACTACTTGAGCAGGCTTACAAACATATTTGCATGAAGGTCTAAGTTACCGTTAGTACCGTAAACAAAAATAACACACAATGTCCATTATGGCGTTACAATACCATGCTCAATTCTTAATGATTTCAATTTATAATCCCCGTATTTAGGACATTTGGTACACTTTACTTTCTACTTTGTAAATCCGATCTGCGCTTAAGTCTTGCTGCAATAGTAATACCATCGTGTTCTAATTTATCTAAGATAATTTTTTAATCGAGGCATTGATTGGCCTTTGCTAGATTACTAAAATATCCTAGAGGTTCAGGTTATTATGCATTTCTCGTATTATATAGAATATAAAAGCCAAAATAGCAGACTCTGTAGAAACAGCTTGCGTAAATCCTAAAAACACTAACCTATACTGTATAATAAAATTGTAGAAAAGTTGTGCCATTACAGAAAATTCATTTAAAATAGAACCATTTCTATCTGCACCGCTGATGACAGATATACTAAAACTGTAAAGTTTGGAATTTTTGTGTCCATGTGTTACGTCATCACGCAAAAACTAATGGACAGATTTGAAAGGAACTCCACTCAGTATAGCCTGTGTTGTCCGCCTGGTTATAAGATGCTTCTAGTTCCGTTGATGATACAAATGACAAAACCATAAATTCTGGAATTTAATAAAGGAGCCAGACTTCTAGTAGCCGAAATGTTTATCATGTTTAAGTCTATATACACGCGGTAATGGTGCGTTAGTATATGTGGTTCAGTTAGTTATTTCTCTGTACGCACGCTACGTGGCACCACTTCGCATATTGCTTGCAGAGAAGTCACGTGAACTATACTGAACTGCGGGTCATCAAGAAGCATAATTTTCCACACTTGGCAGTAGTTTCAAGGAGAGGCAGAAACAAATGATGCACTGGACCGAGGTTGCAGTTTCAGAAAACGGGAAAAACAGGACTGGTCGTTCGCTTGTACATACACAGGCAATATTTTTTTGATAGCTTATCTGAGAATTAACAGCACAAATCCCGCGGTGCCGTGTCGCTCCTTTACCCTCTGTGGCTGCTCGTCACCTCCTATCTTAACGTTTACTGCTCCTAACACATCAAATATGGATTAATGGCTTCATTAAATTAGTTGATTAATGACCTTCCGGAAACAACGTTAGTATTTTTTTTGTTTCTTTCCAAGTTAGGATCCACCATTGTACAACAGTTCTTTAGAAGTTCGATGGTAAGACAGGGTTACCTCAGAGCAGAGAACCACGATCGGCTCTCTTTCAGTTTCCTAATAACAAAGTAGCAAATAGAATCCATTATGAAAATTATACAAGTTGATATCTCGTTAATACAAAAAATATCATCACTAGGATCGAGTATGGTTGTAAATCATTGACTGTCTGGCGCTGAAGGGAATAATGCTATAAACGTATAAGACAAAAAATAATAGTTCAGAAGTTGATTCAATTGCAAGGAAAGGATACTGGATGTTGACACCACAACTTGAAGATACAAAGTTTCGGTTGCCAAGTTCTTCATTAAAGTTACGACGTCACATCCTCAAACTTTCGTAGTGAAAATACAGTTTTATAATTGATTAACACGAACGTAAACTACTGTTCACGTTTATTCTAATCGATACTAATGCAATACATCCGAACTTGTCTCTGGAGTCGACAGACAAACATTAAGTGTATAACTATTACATAGAAACTTCTGGAATCCGTTACCCGGCTCGCGGTGGTAGCTTATGTTACTCCAAAAAAAATATTTCAAAACTGCATTCCAGTTCAGACGATTTAAACGCCGGCAGTTTGGCGCACTGCACAGTGACGTCACTGTACACCGCTACACTGGCGTGTTGTATATTGTGGAGTGTTATATCACAAAAGTTTTATATTTTACAACTAATTTCGATATGGAAGGAGGTCGAAAATCATTTTATAAATATCGTACTGTACCTATGTGCAAAAATATGATAAGAACTACACTTGATAAAGTGTATTTTCTTGTTCCGCGAGATACGAATGTAAGAAAAAAGAGATGTATAGCTATGACAACCAGTTGTTTATATTGTCGTGAAGATCCTTTTAATTTAAGTATGTAATGTTTAATGCTATGTTAAATTTATTATAATACATAACAATTGCTTACCTACTATGATTCTGATCATTACTTAGTTTACAAAAGTTTAAAAGGTATATTGTTCAAATCGTTTCTTAATCAAGCTTAATCCAAAGCAATTGCGAACCTTATAAAGCTATCAAAGGAGAACATCAGACATCTAAAAAAAGGATTTCACATCTCCTCAATATATTTTGAAGGATATATGTCTACCTGAACTCTTGACATTAAGAGGCCACATCATTTAATGACTGAACTGGATGATAATGATAAGTCTGTAGTACCGTCGTTTCTTCAAATGCACCTACCAAAGAAACAAAAACAAAAAAATCCAAATGTATTTAATTAAAAAATTTGGCATATATTACCCAGAGTCAGCGTGATGTAGGCGGTAAGGCAGATACTTCTATTTGCTTTTATTTGCAGAAAATTTTGAGAATGATTTTTTAAATTTTATTTCAACTGTAAAACAAATCTCATTATTTCTAACAGATACAACAAATGCAATTTCGGCTAATAACTTCATAATATGCCTGGCCAATAGGCGAATATATTTTCGTCAAGTACATTGTTTTATTTTTCAATCATTTATACCCACGCGCTTCCAGGAATTAAACATATAGATCGTAGAAAAAAGAAAAAATCGGTCCTCTCGATGTTAAGTATTACGTCTGAAATACTTCTTGATGATACAAAAGTATAGAAAAGACGAAAATGAAATAAAGTAAAAAATAATACTTATTTCAGTTGGGAAAAAACCAAAATTATAAACTTATTAACAAATCGTGAAAAAAGTATGTAGACTTTCCTGTCGTATGTTTGCAGTCCTTACGTGTGTGCTGAGCACCCTCTGCCACCCACAATATTGTGAATAGCAGAGTATATATGTAGATGTAGATGCACTTCAGGATTGTTCTCCGAAAACAGAATCCAGCGGTATACCCGTGAGCACTTCATTTCGAATCAAAGATTTTCTTATTTTACTAACTTCAAAGCTAGTCAGAAATGACTGGCTCAATGGTATGTTCTGGAAAGTCATTTCTTTGCAATTGATTAACTTAGTAAAATTGTTATAAAACAACCCGCAATGTAATTCCTTGCGTCTTCCCTGTAACAAAAACTATCAGTTGTCAGTCTGGTCCGGGGTACGTTTAAACTTTTCACAAACTCCTCTAATACACTAGACCTATATTTCATGTCGATTACTCCGGCGTGTCCCTTAATTCACACATTAGGTATATCTAATACGTAACTAATGCTCTAAAAGCGATTTTTTTTTGAAACATCTAACACTTAATTACGAGTTTGCAGCTTTCACTCCTCCGACATCAGCGACTGTAGAATATGTATTTGATGCAAAACACGTTTTCATCATGAAAACATAGTTTTTGGGAGATTATTTTATAAAACCGCTTCCATTAACTATTTATTGTACCATTATTCTCGCAAGAATGCAATATTTTACGAATTATGCTGATAAATTACCACAAAATTTGAACACAACCATAAAATTATAAACACTCCCAGCAACTAAGCCTTCGTTAACAATATGAACATGTACTTTGACGTCACGATTCGACTCGACAAAAAAAAGTTGTATTTCGCGAAGTTACGTTGCCCTTGTATTTTTAACACTTAAAATCAATAAATTAAAAGTGAATAAATAGTTAAAAAAAACATTGTACCGGTAATTCTGCATTAACAAAGCTTCCAAATAAAAATACTAGACGTATATTTGAATTTAATACTTATTCCCCAATGTTTTAGTTCGTATCCAAAAACATATCTTTTCATTTCAAGAAGACAATCTTGAACGAACTTCAATTTAACGAAATTACTGTCATTATCTACACCACATAACTGATTAAAGAATGTAACATAAAGAGTGAAACGACGGACTGTCCATGGTAAGGGGATATCTCCGAATGAACCTATGGCAACATTTACAATTAACAATAGATCAAAATTGGGATTTCACCATGTCAATTGTGTAAATGTGTCTTCCAGTTTGCCCATTAATTAACACTATTATCGTTATTTTCTATGTGGACAAGACAATAAAAGACGAACAGGACACTTAATCAAAACCATGCATACCCCAGACAGGTCTCGAACCGCAGATCCTTGCGACGTGAGAGCAGCGCGAAACCAATACACTACTGCGGTAGCTTCCCCCTTGTGGAAATATTATCAGAGTTGCAGAAATTTGGTATAATTAATAAACTGAGAAAAACAAAAATGTCTCTGCTACTATTCAAAATTTCGAGAACTACTTTTGTATGAGTATAGTTAGTGGGGTGGGGTATATCCTTTGCGGTGTTTGTCTGTGTCGGTGCCTTTGTTGGGCTTTACTGCCGTCGCGGTTCGATTCATTAAGGCCGAGACAAAGAGCCTAGCAGCAAATTGGGTCGAGTGATGGCGGGAAACCACGCAAAGCCGATACCAGCCGCCACACCAATCAGCGGCGCCAGCGCCCTGCGGGGTCAGTGGTCTGTTGACGAAGTAGCGTAACAGACGTGTCAGGTGCTGTATAAATACCGATTCGTAGAAATTTTTGTCTTAAATTTCTCAGCTATCCGACTTCACATCAACTATTCTACCCCTCGCACCGTGGACTGTACGTTATTGGAATCGGAGTTGCACTGAATGCTGTACATGCAGACAGATGGACAGAGAGATTCGCGTGCAACGAAAAGTAAGTTGCTTGTCGCAGTCGAAGTATTGGCGGCATAGGATATAAACAAAAACTGAGCTTAGGGCAAAGTGGCCCTCCTACATAACATACGCGAGGGCGCGGATGGAGTATCGTCCAGCAATCCTGACTGGGGTTTGCCGTGGTTTTCCTCAGTCACTCCAGGCGAATGCCGGGATGGTTCACTACAAGGCCACGGCCGATTTCCATCCCCCTTCTCTCCCTCTATATTAAGTAGGCTTCTGGAGGGTTCTCGAGGCTGAAAAGGGCTCCTGAGATCCTTCAGCAGCCTTCCTGCCAGGGACAGAAATATTTTTAAAAAAATACCCTTGTCAGGGCCTATAGAGCAATATTGCTCTACCGCGTAGCATTTAACACCGCCCGCCTATCCTGTCTTCGGATTTACTTCGTTTACAGGGGAACTGGCGAGTTGAATCATTTAAAAGGCGACGGCCGACTTCCTTCCCATTCCTTTTTCCCTTAGGTTAGGTCGGCTGAAACGAGTTCCTGAAACCCTGCAGCAGCCCGGCTCATCAGCGACGGAATCAAGTTGAAATAGTCCGGATATTGCTATAGTACACGCGCACTTTCGTACTTACTCTACACTGTCGCCATAACTCACGTAGTTAACATATCCCCCAAGGAAAAATAAATTCTTGTCCTTTTAGGTTTTCATTAGTGCGACACTTCTCGGCAAATTTTGAAACAATATGTAGCTGATATATCGATAGGTTATATGCAGAGCCCCGGTGAATCGAAGACTGTGTCTTCTGCTATTCAAATAAATAAATCAATTTTTTAATAGTTTAAACTAATATGAGGGATAGAAAAAAGACATGACTATACCATTAACTCTTAAATGAGACTTCCTATTTACTCGCAAAAATTCAAGAATAATTTTATAGTACTGGTTGAGATATCTATTTAATAAACTTCCTAAAATTATAAAACATTTTGTAGATAATGAAGATCTATTACAGAAAAAAAACACAAGTTACATTATTGAAAACTCCTTATACTCCATCCAAGAGTTTGTACAAAAAACTGAATATATCTGATTCTGCTGTAAATTTTTCTTGTAACATATAGTATTTTTTGTGTGATTTTATTCATGTTGTATGTATATACATACTAACGACGACATTTTCTACATCCCAGAATTTCTTCCTCAGCAGGGATCTATGGAACAAGAGTGGTAAATAAATAAATATGGCTGGTACATACCTCAGGGCGTAAATGTGTGGCTAAGAAATTAGTTGGCTATTACATAGTGTTGCACGCACTCGGCAGCAATTGTCTCGCTGCTGAGTGAACCTCGTCGTTGTTGGTCGGTAGTGACCAGCCTTATGCCGTATGGTCATCATCCCACACTACAGGGCATTTCTCCTCACTCGTTCTTCCGTTTCCCACTCAGACGTAGCGACGGCTGTCGCCATGTCGCGATGCTCCGCGGCAACTCCACTCAGAGTATCCACCAGTCTCTCCACTGGGGACAGCATCCGGACACATTCCTGGTGGCTCAACGCGTGGAGCAAGCGGCCACACAAACTGCACCCAACTGACGGTGGTAGCCATGGTTGTGAATGCCGAAGCTCCCGTGATATCCGTTTGGTCTCTTCGCGTTTTCTCCGTTCTTACTCAGAACTTGTCGCGAACGGAGCGGCTCATCCGCGACATTAGCGTCGGTTCTATCAACGAGGACTGCTGTCGACTCAGTTTCAGTCGGCATATGCATCAATTTGTTGACAGACAACTAGTGGTTTATTTAACTTCTACAGTCACGCTAAACTGATCGAAGTAGGTAATAAACCTATTACCTGCTGCTTGAGACAAAAAACAAGGTTACAGTTAAGCAAGAGTCCGTTTGCTAGTGCGGCTTTAACTAGACTAGCTACTTACTGGAGGAAACGTCTCACTATTGAATGCTAATACTTTACTTCTTAACTAATGACAAGGTATTCTTGAAGGAAAACACACCTATTCAGTAAACTCTATAATTTATTCTATCACTTGATAAAACATACGACATTACATAGATCACAAACGACTGAAATCATGGCACGACAAATTAAACTTATATTTCGTTCTAGGCACACATACTCTTTTACGATGATCTAACTGGTACATAACATCTATACATTGAAATAAGTGACTTGAATGACTGACTATAAATCTTTAAGCAACAAGCGTAGGAATATCAGACGGTTCGGTGTTACCTTAATTCTTGTAGATGTTTCTCGAGTTGAAGATGGTGTTAGACTCCCGTTCAACTAGCTACAGAGCGTCATCTGCTACAATTAGCGGTGGAGGGGGTAGATCCCTCTACAATTGGTTAGACCCTTCACGTGGTTACTTTTAGTGTTTTTAAGTGGCTCTCAGCTGTTCAACACAGACCACAGGGTGGGGACGGTAAATCTCACGCACTCAGTGCTTACGAAAGGGAAACTCGCCACCTACGCAGTTCCCAGGCTACGCGAGTGAAACTTTCAGCTCTCAACCTTGAAGCTGGCGTGGTATTACTCTGATAACAAGGTGCATTTCCTGTCCGACCGACTGGGAACCTGGCTCGCTCACCGAGGCCCGCAGCTCGCATGCTCAATAAAGATGAATGAGATCTAATAAATATTACTTTCCTCTCCGATTTATAATCCAAAATTAGCGCCGTCGCTACAAGCTCAACAAAGGCGGAGACAGTGCCAAAGTACACGAGCTTTACCAAGTTTGCTCCATGTTTTTTGATATGCACATGCTGCCTTCATGGTTTGTTCAATTCGCTCTTTATGCCATTTCAAGGAAGCAGCCCCGGATTTTGTACAGGAGAACTGTTCGCAATAAGGGATTTGGCGAGCACACCTGGGAAACATTCTCGGAAAGCCGACCATCAGATATCTGCTGCCATCATGAAGGAACGGACCGGAGGCTTCGTACAGCCGTTGCGGTTGAAATGGCAGTGGCGCGGGTTTAATCATGGTGGATCCCAACTGTGAGAGTCCAGTATGATGTTGGGTGGTATCCCGCTGCACATACACAACGAAACGTGCAGCACTCGGCAGGTGCGCCTTCCCAGCGGGTCCAGGTTCCTGCTCTGGACCTTACGCAGCCGCCCCTGTGTAGCTGTTGTGTGTATGAGTGGCTGACATGTGGGCCTTATGACTTGCGATGACTGTAGTCATGTATCTTCCACTCTTGCAACTGCTGCCTAAGTACTGAATAGACATAAGCATAGAAGGTTGAGCACGCATCTTGGAGACTATTAGGAGAGGTAGCGGACAGTTGAGGGTTACCTGAAATCAAACAACCTCTTCAGGATACTCGTTTAATGTGCACTAAAACTGTAACCCAACTACAGCTGATGATATACAATAAACGTGAGATATTCAGTAATCTTTGTTGCTGAACATAGGGATGAGTCTTAGTCCTGCTTAATGCAACTAACAGAGATTGATAAGGTTTGTTGGGGACCGAGCGTGGTGGTGTAATGGTTAGCGTTCTGGCTTCGCATTCGGGAGGACGGCGGTTCGAATCCCCGTCCGGGCATCCAGATTTGGGTTTTCCATGGTTTCCCAAATAACTCCAGGCAAATGCCGGAATGCTTCCTTCAAAAGGCCATGGCCGAATTTCTTCCCATTCCTTACCCCCACCCCCATCCTTCTCCGTCTCTAAAGACCTCGCCGTTAGAGAGACGTTAAGCAGATAAAAAAAAATAAGGTTGGTGTGGGGACTAAGTATTCCGAAACCTAGCTGATAACTTGTCGCCTGACACTCAAGCAGTGTATTCTGGCTTGCGCGCTCACCTTGCACTGTCGATCGGCAGATTCTGAGTCGAACAAACAGGACGTGCTAGCTCAACGTTTGGCTGCTGTGAAAACAAACAAACCTACATGATTTTGATGCTAAAATGTTAAACTAAATGTTGTCCCGTTACGCCGGAACGTTTATTTTTTGTGTCGTTTCCACCACTGAGAGAACCAGCATCGTGCCTAGGGAAGCTGATCCTCCAAGTCGCCGTCGACCCCTTTGCGCCGTTCAACATTCGGAGTTGAGTCGCTAGCTGTACCGTCTTCTCCTTTCGGGATGCCCGGTCAGGCAAGTTGATGCTGATAGTAGTGTGAATGTCGTTTTGTATATATACATTATATTTACTTGTATTTTGAAGAATTAGGATTTTTAGTTGGATTTAATATCTCATTAAGTTAGTTAAGCTTCAAACCTGGTAAGCAGGAGTTTTTTGTTGGCAGAATGCTGACAAACTGGCACAGAGAAGTCATACGTACACAGATGATTAGAAGGTTCCGAAGGTTAGTCAACTTCCACCCAAAAGTATGTTTCCATCTAAAGCCCACAAGATCCAACCGCCATCTGCTCAGGCCAACTGCCAATGTAGGACCCGACACAAGCCGACGTCTTACAGTAGTAACACTGAAGCCAGCACAGCACCAACACTCCACGACAGTAATATAAATAACAGCTGTGGTGGTACTTACTGGTGCCCGCTGCCTCTTCCATCCCCAGGGAGCTCATCTCCTGCCAGTCCCTTTAGCTGCCATGCGGTGCCCCCGTGCCCAATGCACACTTAGTCTGTTTCGTCAACAATGCATCATTTCCTGGAATACTTTGGACTCCGTTGGGCTTCAGACGATGCAAACACAACAGGTGCATCTGTGAAGGAACATCGCTTCCAGTACCTGCCCACATCAACCACAATGTATTGTGTTGTGTCATTTAAAGAATAATTTTTTTTATCAAACTGAGCTAAACTTTTCCTCTGCCCATGGAATATGACTGCTTCCGTGAAGGCTTCTGCAACTAGGGATTGCCAGCATTTAAACGATGAGCGACCGTTCTCGGCGCTATTGCGCATGCGCGAACAGTCAGCGTTGCTGCGCTGCCGACGCGACACACAGACTATCGAGCTTCTAAATGCTGCAAACACCTGCAGTACCTAGTCGCGGCAGCTTTCACCCATCCAACAATATTACGTTTAGGTTTAATCAGATGAACACTAATTTAAGTCACGATACGTTTAATTGGAGAATACATTTACCTAATTTTAAACAAGAATTGACTGAAGTAGCTCTAATTAATGGAACTTGCGGAAATATTTTGCTACGCGACCGTATGGCACTGTAACTGATCTTCCATTAAAATTGAATTCTTGTCAGATGGACGTATTTCTCTCGCAGCCGGATTTTAGGTGAGAGTATTGAAGGGAACGTAGAGTCTAGCGGGTTGAAATTTTTGGTTTTTGTATTTTATTTGCGGCCATTAGTGCAAGTGGCGCCGGGTGTGTCGGGGCGACTGCGGGTGGTATCGAGCGGACAGGCGGTGCTGAGGACGCTCTCCACTGGAGGGCCTCTCCACTGGACAGCCAGCGCAGTGAGTAACTCAATGTCAAACAGGGCGGCGGTCCAAAGGTAACCACGCTCCTCCAAGACCTATCTCAAGCCACACAGCATCTCGTAACTGCAGTGCCATTCAGTTCCATATCTGTTTCATTTTCATATCTGTTTTTTTTTTTCCCTTTTGGTTTTACTCCTCGTCGACATCGTGGTCATTAGAGGCATGAAAGACTGCAAGCAAGGAACGTGGAGGAAGAGGTTTGGGATTTATCACTGCACAGTATTGTGATCAGTAATCAAGTGCGGAGAGACGTGAACTCCACCTACCGAGTCGTGCGAGTCCACGATGTAGGTGGGACCCAGTGGTGCGGGTGAGGGAGTTACAGAGACTGAACTGCCTCCGGTGGACGTGGACGCACAGTGACATCACAGCTGATCAGGTTGTAAGCCTCCTCTGAAACATGTGCAACTACTGAATATTAGCGTCTCTTGATATAACCAACATTTGTGGTTTCACTGGTTGTTTGGGCTACACACCACCAGTTTTTCAGTTATTTTGATGGGCGAGCAGCAGAACTAAAGAAATTGACGGCAAGCAAGTGTTCCAAGCCTGTGGTCGTGTATGAAGTCTCCTGTGAATTGCGGTGGTGAGCCATGAGCCGGCGACTGTTTGATACATCTCACCACCAAAGAGAAGCCCTCAGAGAACAGCTCACTCCACGAAGGCCACTGCTGGTTGAGTCCTTGCGCTGTGACCTTGGAAGGTCAGTAGTCTAAAATGCTGTTTATTGTATCAGGAGCCTTTTATCTCCCTGCATACCTAACCGAAATCGATAAGTATCATTTTAAAGACTGAGATCTCCGCTTTAGTGACATCAGATATAAAGAAATGAATTTTTTGGAATTCGACCCTTAAAGGACAAAAGTAATAATATTTCTACAACGTGTTATTGTGTCAGGAACCATTTATCTCCCTTGATATATAACAAATCTACATAAATGAGATATAATTTAAAAGATTAAGGTCTCCGCCATGGTCTCACCACTTTTATAATTAGACGCTTAAAGGGCAAAATTTCCATTATTTCCATAACATATATTTTTTTTTCTCAAGCTATTAATTACCCTTGATATGAAATAGATAAATGAGCTATCATATTAACGATTAAGGTCCTCTGCTTTTGTCACATAATTTCCAAAGAACAAAATTTTTCGGAATTTCACCCTTAAAGGACAAAAGTAATAACAGTGAATGTCCCGCGTATGAGACAGTTCACAGCCCATCCGCTAGAGAGCAGCAGCACATTACAAAGAGATATTAATAAACTGCTTAGTGGCGTCGACTTTTGTTACGTACCTATTACACCCTAAACAAATAAACAATTGAAACAAATCAGGCGGTTCTTCTTTCATCCTATTACAAACCACCACCCTTTCTATTCATTGTAGAACTTTTCG